>JAODAL010012059.1:0-97039 GCA_025379985.1 Phyllomedusa bahiana | reverse complement strand
TCAAATGTTTTTGAAAAAAGGGTCCCCAACCGATTTCTTACATGGATTTTAGAAAAACTTTTTCAAAGGTGGTTTGGCGTACCCCCACGTTCTGCCCCTTTTATTTGGACGGGCCCCCTGAAATTTTTGGGCCCGTGGAGAGGGGCCCAAAGCTTGCCCCAGTTCCCTTTTGAGTTCTTGGGATTTTCTGAAAAAACAGCTGAAAACTCCGCTCCCCTGTGTGGAAAACCCCATAGAACAAAATTTGGGAGGTTGTGCATAAGCCGACCCCTCCCCAAAATCTTCGAGGCCCGTCCCCAAATTTGGTGCAGGTCCTTTCTACCCAGATTTTGATGTGCTATAAAATTTCTATGGGGGGAACACCCCTCTGGAAATTTTACTTTTTAAAATCCACAAAAAAAACCTAACAATACTTGGAAAAGATAAAAGCGTCATCACCAATGGACAAACAGGGGGGACGGCCCCGGGGACGCGTTTCACCTCGCTAGCTCAAATGGGTGAGGGACCCCTCCTGTGACCTTTAAATCCCCTTGTGTTAAATGTTTCTCCTCAGGCCAAGTTTTTTTAAAATTCCCGGGTATATTACAGATTTTATTTACATGTGTTGATTATTTACAAACTTTGTTTAAAACTATGATCTGTGTGTTTGGGGTGGTTGCCCTGAAAACTTTAATCTTTTCCATAAAAAGCCCCCCCATTTATATGTCCCCCCCTTTTAAAGGTGTTTTTAAAGTTTCTGCATTCCCTGAAGGATTTGCCCCAAAATTTGGGACGAGTAATTTTTTAAAGTGAAAATTTTCTTTTTGGGTGGTGTTTTTTTTTTCCAATCTGCATTGTTTCTGTGGGGCTCTTTAAACCCCGGGATTGGTTTTTTCCTGCAGAAATGTCTTGTTAAACCACCGAAGAATTGTTTGGTATTTTTATCCGGGTTCATCCTACTTTATTACACTGTGTAGTGTCCGTGGACTTTTTACAAACACTTTTTAGGTCCCCATATGAAAAGGTTACAACCAGCAAATAGGCCTTTGTTAATCTATTAACCCCCTTTAAAGACCTTAGATTATAAAACGTCCCGGTCGTTTGGGGGTTTTTCCGCAAAACCCGGGGCGTATGGATACGTTCCCCGAGGATCGGGCGAACTCTAAAGCGGGTTCCCCCACGATCGGCCGGGGTGTCCCGTGTATTTTCGTGACATCCCGCCCGCCCTGGGCCCCGGGCCCCCGGATCGCTCCGGGGGGGGGCGGGTTAGCCCATTAATTATGCGACGATGGGTTTGCATAATAAAGGGGAGCAAAAGGAGGAGAAACGCTCCTCCTGCGCCCCTGTCGGTGGCAGCAGCGCACCGATCGGGGATGTTTCAGCTCCTGCCCTTGAGAGCAGCACGGGGGGCAGGAATGCCCTTCCCGGGGTTTTCTGTAGTCCCCGATGCCCGGCCGTGCCCTGTGGGCCTTTGGCCCGGAAACGGACTGCCCGTTGTCTTTTTAACCCGTCATAGCAAAAAAGCTTTGCATGATTTATTTTTGAATGAGAGATCTTAAAGGGTTTTCTCATTCAAATCCCCTATGGGGAAAAATTAAAAAAAAATGGGGAAAAATGAAAAAAACAAATTTAAAAAACCCAAAACGAAAAATAAATTAAAAAACGTACACCGCCCTTTTCCCCCCTTTTCAAATGCCAAACGCCCAAAAAAATCAAAAATAAGTACCCATATTTGGTTTCCCGCTGTGCGTAACGAAACCCGCCCCATAAATCTGTCCGGGTTTTTTAACCCCTACGGTGGAACGCCGTAAAAAAAAAAAAAATCACAGAATTTTAAAATTTTTTGTTCATCCCGCAGCCATAAAATGGAATAAAATGCGATCAAAAACCCTAGAAACGCCAAAATTGTTTCCCAAATTTTAAAAAACAGTTTATCCCGCAAAAAAAAAATCCTTTTTACAGCTTGTATTCGGAAAAAAAAAAAAAATTTTATAGTCTCAGGAAGGGTAGCGATGCAAAAAATATTTTTTTCCCCTAAAAACACTTTTTTTTTTTTTTTTTTTTTTTTTTTAAAATGCTTCAACATAAAAAAATATATAAATAGGGTATCCCCCATATGGAGAAACCCCAAAAAATTAGCTTTCTTAAACCCCCCGGATCTGCACGGTGAGCCCTGTTTTAAAAAAAAAAAAACATAAATAGGGTTTGCAGTATTTTTTTTACCCTGGGCCCCCAAAAATGGGGTTTTAAAAACCCAAACAAAAAAAACCTTGTCCAAAAAAAATGATAATAATAAAAAAGGCAACTCTTTTCGCAAAAAAAAAAAAAGTTCCCCCCACAGTCCAAGCACAGAAAAATTTAAAATTTTTGGTTCAGAATATGGCGGGTGAAAAAGTATTTTCCTGGTTTAAAAAAAAGTGTTTTTTTTTTGGGATTTTAAAAAAGTTAAAAATAAAAAAAATATACTAAATTGGGTTTTTCGGTGTTTAAACGTTTTTGACCTTTTGGTAAAGGGTACCCCTGTCATATATTTCCGTACAGTGGCCGCTTTTAAAAAAAAAAAAACACCCACCCCGATTGCTGTATTTTGGTTTTAAAAATTCAGAAAAAACCCCTTTAAAAAAAAGTGAAATTTAATATGCCCCCAAATTTTGGTACCCCTAAAAAACTTCAACTCTTTCCCACAAAAAACAAAACCCCCACACGCTCTGCAAACAGCAAATAAAAAAATTATGGATGGGCAGAAATTTGGACAAAAATTAAAAAAAGTTATTTTTTTTTGACTTTTTTTCTAATGTGTAAAAGTAATTTAAAACAGAAAAAAAATATTAAAAACTATTTTAAAGGGAAATTTTAAACCGGAAACCCCCCCGTAAAAATTTTTCCCCTTAAATTTTCCCCTTCACGGCGGAATGCTTGTAAAATTGAAACTCCAAAAAACAATGAACCCAAATGGAATTTTTTTCCCCCCCTTTTCCCTTGCCCAATGCCCAAAAAAAAAAATATGGGGAAAACTGTTGCTTAAAAAGCAGAAAAAATCCCTAGGAGTCCCGATGGGTGTTGGAAAACCAAAATTGGGGGGGACTTCTGGTAGGTTTCGGCCCGTTTGGGTAATTTGGGGCTTTGAAAAAGCGAATGGCCCCCAAAATCTGCGTTCCCAAATGCCCCAAAAAGCGCCCTCCCCCTTTTACGCCTGCCATGGCCCCAAACAGCAGGTTTAAAAACCCAATGTTTGGGTTTTTGCCCAAATTGGGGAAATTGTTAACAAAGTTTTAGGGTTTTTTTTCCCGGTTCCTTTTTATTTATAAAAATTTTTTAAACTAAAAATTTTCGATTATTGGAAAAAAAAAAACCTTTTTTTTAATTTTAAAGCCCTTTTGCAAAAAAAATTTGTTGGGTTTAAACCCGTGGGGGCTATATTCTCAAATCCACCCCGGTTATATTATTAAGGGGGGGTAGTTTCCCCCAAAATTTTTGGTCTATTTGGGGTTTTTTATTTTAAAATATTTTGCACCCTTTTTGGGGTCCCCCAAACCCGAAATGGGCGCCCAAATTAAAAAAGTATTGAAAAAGAGACCCCGAGTATAGTAGGTGTCCCCCCCTATTCTGGGGGTTATGGGGTGAGGAAATAATGCCCCCTTTGGGGCCCATATGGGTATCCTTAAAAAAAGGGGCCCGACCTGGGGGAATTTTATTTTAAATTGCATTTACCTAGCAATTTTAAACCGTATTCCAGGAATAATGGATAAATTTTTGAAAATCTGCAAAAAAAAATGAAATTTTGAAAATTTTACCCCCACTTTGCTTTAATTTTTTGTGAAATATTCCCGATGGGTTATTCAAAACTTTCCCAAATAAATTTTTGTTAAATACGTTAAGGGGTTAGTTTTCAGATGGCTTTACTTATGGGGGCGATATAACTTTCAGGGCCCCCCAATCACGTCGAAACCCGGAGTGGTCCCTAAAAAAAAAAGTATATTTCAAATTTTTCCCTTTAAAATGTGAGAAATTACTACTACAAATTTTTTAAGACCTTATTTGGGTAAAAAAAAAAAAAAATTTAAAAAATGATGCCAACCTTTAGTGGAACATATGGTTTAAAGTAGTTTTAAACTATTTTTTTGGTGAATAAAATTTTCCCGTCTTGCAAGCCCAAAAATTTTTCTACTTTTAAAATTCGCAAATTTTTCCAAATTTTCATGAAATTTTGATATTTTTCACAAACAAACAAGGATTGTATGGTTTAAAAATTTCTTATTAACTTAAAGCACAATGGGGTCCCAGAAAACAATCTCTAAATCAACCATGGTTTAGGTGAAAGTGTCAAAAAGTTATTATCACATAAATTGACACATGTCAGATTTCAAAAATAGGGCTGTGTCAGGAAGGTCAAAACAGGCTGGGTCCTTAAGGGGTTAAAATATATGAGCCGACCATGGCTGCTTCGTGGTAATCATCATGGTACCTTGTTTCCCCCAATACCTTTAGGGTATGTTCACACGGCGCATTGTGGCACGTACTGTATGTGGGTGTGTTAGAAGTGCGCACTTGCCAGAGCGGCCCCATTCACTTCTATTATCCCCGGCGTTCAATACGCGTCGGGGAAGACAGAGGTAACTCACAGCTTTCTATGAGAGCTATGAATTACCATAGTTACAGGCGGTATTTCGGGCAGCACAATTATGTCCTGAAATACGGTCTAGAAGACTGTGTAAACATATCCTAAGACTCCGTTCACACAACTAATATCAAGTCGGAATCCGTGTGGATTCTGACTTGAAATACTTTCTAAAGCTGAAAGTAAAACCATCCCCATTTTACCTCAATAGAAAATACATTGGGGAAAAAAAGTATTTAGTCAGCCACCAATTGTGCAAGTTCTCCACTTAACAAGTTTAGAGGCCTATAATTGACATCATAGGTCGGGCCTCAACTTGAGAGACAAAATGGGAAAACAAATCCCGAAAATCACATTGTCTGATTTGGAAGAATTTATTTGCAAATTATGGTGGAAAATAAGTATTTGGTCAATAACAAAAGTTCATCTCAATTCTTTGTTATATATCCTTTGTTGGCAATGACAGAGGTCAAACATTTTCGGGAAAGTCTTCACAAGGTTGGCACACACTGTTGCTGGTATGTTGGCCCATTCCTCCATGCAGATCTCCTCTAGAGCAGTGATGTTTTGGGGCTGTCACAGGGCAACACGGACTTTCAACTCTGTCCAAAAGTTATCTATGCCGTTGAGATCTGGAGACTGGCTAGGCCACTCCAGGACCTAGAAATGCTTCTTTTGAAGCCACTCCTTTGTTGCTCTGGCGGTGTGCTTGGGATCATTGTCATGCTGAAAAACCCAGCCACATTTCATCTTCAATTGCTGATGGAAAGAGGTTTGCATGTATCTCACAATACATGACCCCATTCATTCCTTCATGTACACGAATAAGTTATCCTGGTCCTTTGCAGAGAAACAGCCCCAAAGCATGATGTTACCACCCCCCATGCTTCATAGTAGGTCTGGTGTTCTTTGGATGAAACTCGGCCTTCTGTCCTCCAAACACGACAAGTTGTGTTTCTACCAAACAGTTCTACTTTGGTTTCATCTGATCCTGTGACATTCTCCCAATACTCTTCTGGATCATCCAAATGCTCTCTAGAAAACTTCAGACAGCCCCGGACATGTACTGGCTTAAGCAGGGGGACACGTCTGGCACTGCAGGATCTGAGTCTTGGCGGTGTAGTGTGTTACTGATGGTAGCCTTTGTTTCGTGGCCCCAAAGCTCTTGCGGGTTTATTAACTTAGGTCCCCCCGTGGGGTTTGGGATTTTTGCCCCACCGTTCTTGTGTTAAATTTTGACCCCACAGGGAGAGATCTTGTGTGGAGCCCCAGATGGAGGGAGATTATTCAGTGGTCTTGTATGTCCCTTCCATTTTCTAATTATTGCTCCCAGTGGATTTCTTCACACCAAGCTGCTTGCTATTGCAGATTCAGTCTTTGCAGCTGGTGCAGGCTACAATTTTGTTCTGGTGTCCTTCAACAGCTCTTTGGTCTTCAACATGGTGGAGTTTGGAGTGTAAACGGGTTTGAGGTTGTGGACGGTGTCTTTTTTATATAAAAGTTCAAAACAGGTGCCATACTCAGGTAATGAGTGGAGGACAGAGGAGCCTCGTAAGAAGAAGTTACAGGTCTGTGAGAGCCAGAAATCTTGCTTGTTTGTAGGTGACCAAATACTTATTTTCCACCTTTAATTTGCAGTTTTCTTTCCAAATACAGACAATGTGATTTTCTGGATTTGTTTTCTCATTTTGTCCTCATAGTTTAGGTCCCTATGATGTCAATTACAGGCCTCTCTCATCTTTTGAAGTGGAAGAACTTGCACATTGGCTGACTAAATACTTTTTTCCCCCACTGTATACAATGTATTTCATACAACGCTTGTTTTGTTTTTAAGAAAACATTTTTGCGTTGTATTCCAGGGGGGAGATTTAATATTGAGGTCAATGCGGATGGCTCGAAACCTAGTGTAAAGCAAGTCAAAAACCTTTTTATATTTTGGATGTGGATCCATGTTCAAAACGCTGTAGAAATGAATGAAACTTCTGACTGTAAATCCACCGGAAAAAAACGACCAAAATCACATGAAATACACAGTAGAGTCTGAGGGGAGTCCGACAAGTAAATTTTTAATTTTTTTTTTCCTGTGGATGTACAATAACAGATACTTGCAACATAAAAAACCAAACAGGTGTGGACCCACCCTGTGTGTCAGAAAATGGCTCCTTTTGTCAGTAGTCTTCATTCTAAATTTTCATTACGTTTTCAGTGTTATATTTTGTCGGGTGCCTCGGGAACAGGTCCCACACTTGTCAAGAGGGTTTGCTTTTGGATATCTTCGGCCTGCAGCTGCAGTATAGTTGTATTGAAATAATAGTTGACTGCATTTACTGTGACAGCAAAACACTGTATACCTATGTGTGGCAAGACAATAAAAGGTGGTGTTTGGCCAGGGTGGGGTTTTCATCCCACGTTTTCCTTAATGCCTGGTCCCCTGTTGGTCAAGGTTCATGTTACAGGGTTCCCACCTGGGGGGTTGTCTCTCTAAGGTGAGCAGTGTCCTTGGCAGCAATCCAAAGCTTCACCTCAGATTTCTGTCCTGGATTCCACATATTGTGGGGCGTACAGTACATTACGCCGGGTGTTCAGGAGTCCCGCTGATGTGTGTATTTCCGCGGCGGGGGGGGGGGGGAGGGTGGACGGCGCCCGCAGGCCTCGTAGACATGCATTACTCGTGGCGAGTATTCGCCGCAAGTAATTAATTGACAGCATTTATCTCCCCGGGCGTACAAAACAATTGTATGTTACTAGCGGGGAGAGGACCCGTAGTCCATAGTTCTCTATGACAACTGTGGATTACTATAATTTCTGCGCACATCTCGCTCGTATTAGAGCGCAAATATGATGCGAAATGTGCGCCGAAATTTGCCCATGTGAACATACCCTAAGACTTCATGACTGTAAACAGAAATTAAGTGGTCAGGACCTATTAGTTGTAATGGTAGATCACACTCTGCTGGTTCCTTTCCTGTATACAGTATAATCATCTGTAGTCAATGAGTGGGATACAAGCAGTTGTCATCGGTCCACCTGTATCCTGCAGACAGATTTACCTATTAGCAGAGAGTGCGCTGGCTCCTATCGTTATAGCTTCACATGTCGTCCTATCCATGTACAGGGTGCCAGCCTAGCATGTTACTACAGAATCTGCTTATATCAGGATCGTTATGAATATTATACCAATTCTAGATCTGGGCAAATGCATGTGTGCAGGGGCTGTGGAAAGCTGGCTATTACTACTGCTGTCCCCCATCTACAATGAATGAAAAAACCTGGTTTTCCCTTCTATTTTATAACCTACAGAACCAGGTTCAAACAAGAAGACTCCGCAGCAATTCTCCAGATGTAAGCCGTGGACGTCCACCATTAATTCTCCATCCAATGACGGTGATCAGCAGCAGGACATTTTCTGGGACCCTCATTCACCAACAACCTTTAAATTAGGTAAATGTCGGGCACTGTTCCCACCAGTGTCATGATTTCCTAGGCATACTATAGCCTTAAAGAGAACCTATCACATAGGTTGTGCCCCCCTTGCTGAGGACAGAACAAGCTAGGGTCAGACCTGTTGTTTCCAGCGCTGTGTCCCTTATTCTGTAAGATGCTGGAGTTTTCGTGTATTTAATGCTCAAATCTGCAATTTTCAGCCAGAAGAGTCATTCAAAGAGTCATTCAGAGTCAGTTTTTTTAATACTCCGCCCATCTGAGGCTAGCCCCGCCCACCTCAACTGACAAACCTATTACTTTGAAACATGTGAATAACTGCCAGTGGGTGCGGCTAGCCTTTGGAGGGCGGTGCTAACACCTGCTCATGAATAAGATTTGAGGGGTAAATGCTCCAAAACTACAGCATCTTATAGAATAAGGGGCACAGTGCTGGAAACAGCATGTCTGACACTGGCTTGTGCTGCCCTCAGCAAGGGGGGCATAAACTATGTGACAGGTTCCCTTTAAATAGGAGGATCCATTTGGAAACTGTCGTTATTTCCACTATGAATGATGAAAATGTAGGCCTTGTCCACATCTGCATCAGGGGTTCGTTCGGAACCTCCATTGCAGAGGTGTAACCGGATTTGTTTTACAATGGAGACCAACAGACCCCATTGACTACATTGGGGTCTGTCAGGTTTCCGCACTTTTTCTCGGGCAAATGCTAATTGCCCTGCACAGTGTTGGGCTGTCAGCACAACACTGACTTGTGGGTGTTGGGCCCTCATACCACCCTCATAGAGTCTGGTTCTGACAGTTTGAGCAGACACATGGATATTAGTGGCCTGCCTGAGGGCATTCTGCAGGGCTCTGGCACTGCTCTTTCTGCTCCTCCTTACACAAAGGAAGAGGTAGCGGTCCGGCTGCTGGGTTGTTGCCCAACTACAGCCCCCTTCACGTCTCCTGGTGCCTGCTCCATGCTCTGGACACTGTGCCGACAGACACAACTAACCTTCTTGCCACAGCTCGCATTGATGTGCCATCCTGGATGAGCTGCACTACCTGAGCAACTTCTGTGGGTTGTAGACACTGCCTCATGCTACCTCTAGGGGTGAGAGCAATGACAAAATGCAAAAGTGACCAAAACAGCCAAAAAGGATGAGAACAGAGAAATGGTCTGTGGTCACCACCTGCAGAACCACTCCTTTATAGGGGTTGTCTTGCTAATTGCCTGTCATTTCTACCTGTTGTCTGTTCCATTTGTACATCAGGAGAAATCGATTCAGAATCAGTGTTGATTCATAACTGGACAGGCTGATTTACCAGAAGTGTGACTGATTTGGAGATATATTATGCTGTTTAAGTGTTCCCTTTATTTTTTGAGCGTTGTACAGTATACACAGTGCAGTGTTATTACTGTGTCAGGCAGTGCAGAGATGTAGGAAGGGTGGATTATGGACAGCCATGGCTGACTACTTCATAAGGGTTGGGATTTGACAATCAAGAGACGGCTAGGTTTGGGGCAGGATGCTGCTTGTTCTGTGATGGTAACTTGATATGTAACACAGCATGAGAGCCAGAAGTGCTCGCGATTGAGCATCACATCTTCTCACAAAACTGGTACAGTGGAAGGGTAGTGAAAGAAAATTAAGTGGGGAGATGAGAGTACTTCTCTGAAGGGGTGTTCCCACCGTAGATTTTAATGACCTATCGATATAATATGCCATGAAAGTCTGATAGGTGCGGGTCCCACCTCACAGACCCCTATCTCGTGAATGGGTCTCTGAAAGTCTTGGGTTAGTATGGATAGCCGGTCGCGTTTGCGCACAACTCTCCATCTTTTTCTACGGGAGTTCCCAGTACAGGTTAGCAGTGTGGTTGGCTATACTCAGAACTCCCGTAGAACAGAATGAAGAGTCGGCTCTCCATTCTGAGCTGAGACTTTCGGGGCCAATTCCTGAGATAAGAGCAAGTTCCAGAGATCAACACCTATCAAACTTTGCTGGCATGTCCTATCGATTTGTCATCAAAGTCTGCGATGGGAGCACCTTTTTAACATTAGAAGACCATTTTGTTTTCACTGATCTATCCAGCAATCATCTCTGATTGATGAGTTTTTGCTGATCCCCCATCAATAGTGGTAGAAGTGCAGCCAGGGCAGTGAAGTCACTGAGCCTTACATATACATAGTTGTCCATCCTAGAAAGAGCAGGTGTTGTGGGGTAAGAAAGTAAATTGTGCGATTTTATTTATTTTATTTTTTTTGTAGAAAATGGAAAGAAGAAACTCTCTGCAAACAAATGTAAAGTGGACATCGCAGATATTGTTAATAGAATTGCTCCAAAGGTAACTGTTTAATCCTGTTATCTTGTAATGTACCGTGTATGGTGAACCTCAGTGTTATCAGATCAGAAAGCAAATTTACCAGTTTCTACATGATGTGCCTTACCAGTGTCCGCTCTGTTATAGTATTTTTGTTTTACTAGCAGTTTTCAGTTCATTTTTATTCCTGTCTCTGGACACTACTTTGTGAGGTATCTGTATCTGCAGATTCAAGATTTGTTTTTTCATTAGCCTAAAATGTGCAGGACTCTTCTTCATTTATATGTTCTTGACCCAACCTTCTGTATTTACAAATTTTAGGTTTTTGGGGCTATTAACGACAGTACAGAAAAAAAACACAGCTAATAGTTGTGATTTCAGAATCTGTACATTGTGCGGTGTTAAGAGACAGACTATTAAGATGTCTCCTTAAAGGAGTGGTCAGACACTGATGGCATATTGCTAGGATATGCCATCAATGTCTGATAGGTGCTGATCCCAGAGGTGAGACCTGCACCAATCTCCCAAATGAACTCCGAAATCCCTCCAGTCTGAACTTGAGAGGTGTCAAGGCTCTGCCATAGAATGGGAGTTCTAATTACAGCTGAGCATCGCTGCTCAACTAAGCTTGGAACTCTCATTCAAGTATAAGAACCTTTTGCACTGCTGTTAATATACAGCACTTCTTCTGAACATGTCAGCTCTGTTGTAAAGGGGTTGTTTAATCAAGTTTTTTCAGAGTGACAAGCAGCTTTAGATTCATGCATTCTGTCTTTTGCTGTTTAGGCTGTGAGTGATTCTATAGCAGTGATTAGCATAACAGCTCAGTAGTCACAGCTCTTCTAATTGCACTGACACGAGAGCAGGAGATTGTATTTGAGTGCTGAAGCTCTGTGCTCTAAAGTAAACAAATGTAATTAATTTCCTTTGTTCGTTAGAGGAAATACTCTCTGTTCTCAAGCTGCTGCCTGTCCTGTGTGCTGACCTGTGGGGTGTTCACTCTCTGTACACAGATAAGACAAAGAGCAGAAAGAGAATGGTAGAGCAGGATGGTAAACGGAGAAACCTGTGTGCACTTAGAACAGATAAAATCTCTCATCTCCTCAACAAAGTTAAAAAAATATATATATTTGGAAAAGGTCATAATTTACCCTTCCCTACATGTTGAAAGCTAATCTTTGTAATGAGACAGCCCCGTTAGGAAAGTTTTTTTTTGTTCAACACTACTTGCGTCAAAAAGCAGCGTGGGGTGTTGTTTTTTTTTTTTTGTGTGTGTGTGTGTGTCTGCCTTTAATACTAGATTGAAGGTCTGGTCCAGTGTCAGACAGACAAGGCTTATTTTATCTATAAACAGCACCACACTTGTGCAGAGATTGTGTGAGGTATTGCAGCTCAGTATTGTGTGAACCTGTGATATGGGCATATAAATAACTTGTTTCCCCACTAGGGTCTAGCACATAATCCCAGTTTTTTGGGTTACATGTGTATAAAATAATATTTATCTTTGTTTTTTTTTCCTCAGGGTGAAAAGCCTTCGAGCTCTGATGCTGCATACCTTGGTATTTGGATTGGAGAGGATGCGATACCATGTACCCCACTAGTAGCCAGAACTAGAACCAAACTGCCAAGGTACATTGCTTATGTTCACTTACTGACAGATTTTTCAGTTTTGTTCTCGGTATTACCTCCATATTAGACATTTACTCTTCGCTTATTCTACAGATATTTTATCACCTCTTGATAAACATTACTTGCAGATGTGGTCAATTTTCTTTTTGCATAACATTCCCTGTTCTGTTATTACAAAGAATCCCAGTGCTCTGTCACCCACCAGTCATATCCCTTGCATGCCCTTGTGACCATGTGGTATTTTAACTGGATGCCAACCGCCTGTAAACTATAGATGTCCAGGCGGTCAACATCTAATTCTGTTACATCCATGCAGAGCGCGCAGCTACACACTTAATGAGCGTGGAGGTGGTCTCAGTGGCAGTCGGACCCTCCACTGAGAGGGCAGGGATTATTACAGTCCCTGCCTTCCCGATTGTTGTATATACAGTGCTCAATAAGCCCTGCATACACAGATAGGCAGGAGGCCTCCCAACTTCCTGCTTTCTAGTGCCAGTAGTCACACCATCGCCGGGGTTTTGTAGCTACAGATGTTGCTGGGTCTTATCATATCCAAATCAGCCTTGCAGTGACTTCAAGAGGTCTATTTCCCTTTTAACCGTGTCTAATATATCAGACCTTGTTACAAGGAAAATGGGCACAAAAAAGTAATATAAAGCCTTTTTCTGACTTTGAGGGGCACAATATATAAAATAATAATAAAAAAGGACAAACTTTTAACCCCACCCCCGACAACTCTAAAACTTTATATCGCCTATATATATTACCTTTATATTGCCTTTTTAGGGGACATGAAATGACAAAAAACCCTGCAATTTTGGCTTTTGGGATTTTTTTTTTCTACAGTGTTCATGATAAATGATGTTATGCTTAATTAGATCAGACTTTACAGATGCCGCAATACCAATGTGTAATTTTATTTTTAAATATTTTATTCTTTGCTATTTCTAAATTGGCAAAAGGGGCTGATTTATGCTCTTCATATTTTTACTTTTTTTATATGCTTTAAAACATTTTAGTTTTTCTTGTTTTTTTACTTTGAGTCCACATAGGGTACTTGACCACTGGGAGGCACGATCATTAGTACATGCTTCTGCATTGTATAAACAATGCAGAAGGGTGCACAAAAATGGCAGCACTTTCTACATGGAGCAGGAAATGGTAAAACGGCAGACAATGAAAGACTTCACAAGGCTTCCAGTCACCATGTCAACCGATTGGCACCCCTCAATCTCGCCGGGGAGTGAGAAACGGTGCGTGGCAGCCTTTCTCTTTCATTTAGACACTGCGGCTTATAACTGGAAAAGAGCCGGCTAATTGCCCTGACACCAGTCTTCTATGTAGTGGGATTACCAAGTAGAACCTTACTGTCACCAGGACATATGGATATATGTCATATGTTGGTAAGGAGCTAATAGATAGTGTTTAAAAAAAAAAAAAAAAAAAGATATATTACATGAAAATAAAGTCTAGCATATCACAGAAAAAAAGGCAAAAAAATTAGTAGAATAACTGAGTGCAAAAAGTGTTATAACGTTCAAACCCAAATATACTAAGGAAAGTGAAAATGTGCTTGGTCAGGAATGGAGGGGAGGGGGTAAATGTCCTGGTTAAAAGCATGACATTTGTATTTCTTTTGCTAACTCTGTGTCTTGGCTTATTACTGTAGATCAAGGATTTTACAAACTGAGGAAGAACTCATGAAATTGGCAAAGCAACTGGACAGTAATCTGGTGAAGCAAAAAGATCAGAGTGAGAAACAGTCAGTAAATCCTGAAAGGGAAATGTCCAGTGAATGCAATGCTATGAACAATGAAGATAACTCCTTCCTGGAAGAGATCCCTGAAGATGATCTTGCCCTTGTTCTGAAATCTATCAGTCAGAGAACTGCACAGCAGAAGAGCAGTCAAAGGTCTGTGGACCAAGAAGCTGAAGCTGCTTTCAATGCACTGTTTGATTCATCAACGCAAAAGTACAGCGGACAGTTAAGCCAAGGTTTTTCAGATATTTCCACAAGCAGCTTGACTAATGCTCCAGGAGATGTGAAGAGCAACGTCCAAGAAGGTATTGGGCACAGTAAAAAGGAGCAATGTTCTGAGAATCAGAAGTCCAAGCAGGCAATTCTAGCTTCAGAAATCCCGGCAAGTGCGAGTCAAGGTGTAGAAAAATGTTCTGGGCCATACACTGATAAGGAGAAGGAAAGTGTCCAGTCCGTGCCAAGCAGCCAGGATGACTTTGAGGATGACTGGGGAAATGATCTACTTGAAGATGATTCTTTTATAATGCAGGTTACTCAGAATCCTGAACTGATTGCTACCCCTAAAAATAGTATGCCGCCTCATAAACCTGGTCAGACCAATGTACAGCATGCTGGAGACCAGGTGAAGTCTGCAGCTGCTGCTACTTATAGTAAGACTAATAATTTTAAATTTGTGCCAAGGAAGGTAGATTGGGAATCTGAAGCAAAACCCAGGAACCCAGGTGGCACTGAAGTGACCAATGTTAATCCAGCTCTGGGTAATTCACAAATACCAAAAGCGTCACAAAGAGACACAAATAATGCAAAAGCCTTTTCTAGTACGTCTACAGTGCCTTCAAAACCGCAGGCAAATGCAGCAAGTCAAGTGGCAAAAAATAGCTTCCATAACTTGATGCCTGCAACCAATAACGCTTTGAAGTCCTCACAGAAACCATGTGCCCAGGCTGCGCCACAGGCGCGGGCGATAACTGATAGCAAAGACTCCGTCATGCATGATGAATGGGATGATCTGAAGTTCTCCGATGAAGTTCTCGATATGTTTTGTGAATCTGATAGTCTTTGGGAAGAGAAGGAAGATGACGATGATGATCTGCTGTATCAAGTTTGTGATGATGTTGAAAGATTAACTCAAGCTCAGGAAACTAATGAAAGAAACCCTAAGAAGGAAACTCCTCAGTTGCCAAGTTCAACTTGTCAAATATTTCCAAAATCGGGGATTAATACAAGTCAGCAGATCCGATATGAAAGCCATGTTGCTGCAGGCTCGCCCTTTGGTTCAAATAAGTTAAATAATAGAGGGGTCTCACCTGCCTCTTTCAGTGGGAATTGCTCAAATGCTTCTCAAAACAGTTCAGTGCAAAAGTCCAATCAGACTTCTGGCCGGTCCGGTTATGTGCCTTCAGGAGGGGAGTGTAAAAACATGATTCTCCCTAGTAGCACTCATTCACAGAATCCAGGAAAGTCTCTGGTTGCTGCATGCGGTGTGAAAAATCCATTAGCACCTACAAAGTATTCCTTTACAAGAATAAAGCCATCCCAAGTTACGTCTGTTCACAACGCAAAGTCGGTTGTTGGAAATTGGAGCAGTTCTAAAGGACTTCATCCTCAAGGTTTAGGTGACAGTAGGAGTAACAGGGACACTCGAGTGCAATCGAACTCGGACAGAACAGGCAAACCCGAGCACTCCCCGTTAAAAAGGCACTTTTCAGAGTCCACCATACAGTCCTCTAAAGGTATGGGGGGAGAAAGAGAGGTCTGAGAGAGGCCAGTGTATTATATCTATATTGAATTTATGTATGAAACTGCATCCTATGCTTTCTATGGTTATCAGATGTTTCTGCTTACAAAAACTATTACATATATTACACTCCGTTACCAGTGTTTTCAGCAAGAACATTGCTTACAGCCCTCGACTACCTAACATTATTGCCAACTTAGGACCACATATATGAAATTTGTCGATTAACCGGCAAATTTCATGCGCATTATAGTAGCCCAGACTGTGCCTGATTTATGAACCCACTCTACTGTGGGTCATAAATCAGGTTCATTCTAGTGCTAACATGACATTTCTGTCTCGGGTAAACCACTTTGAAAGTGGTTTACCTGTTCCAGCAGTAATGCGCCCAGAATTGCTGTAGCAAAGCTATAAATCTATAGCTTTGTACGGTTCTAGTGCACCCAGCCTCCAGCACGCCCCCCGAAATCGGGTACATTACACAGTGCCACTTGCGCTCTGTAATGCACCTGATACTGGTGTATGGGAGGCATTTCAGTAATGCGAACGGGGCTGCAAATACACCAGACTCCTGGCGCAGCCCGTTTATACATGTCCCCCTTAGTGTCCAGGAAACCTGCCATTTTTCCAGAATGTTAGGTACTGGCATGTAAGGGTGTAGTCCCAATCACACAACCCCGTGTTCTCAGCCCAGTCCTAATAATGCAATGAACACTTCTACATTTCTCTAAAGAGTTGCTTGTAGGATGTTGCGATGATACGTCACTTACAGGTCCATGAAAAAAAGACTGAGAGTAATGTCGGCTTAGTATTATCACCAGAACTGCTCATACTGTTGTGCCCACCACACACAATTTAGCATAGTATCTTTGCAAGCCACAAACAAATGCCTATAAAACAGTTCTAATCACACAGCAGTGCCCACAGTAGGAATGGCTGTGTAAGGTGAGCAACACAGTATGGGCATTTACTTGTTGGTAAAAATAGAGGATTACTCTGAGCTTTTAACTAGGGTTGGTTTTGGAGTTATAGATAAGATTATGCAGGTTGGCTTATACATCTAGAAAAATTGATGTGGAACGTTCTTCTATATTTTCTTGAATGGGCGCTAGCTACTATCTTCAATTTATGTCTCAGAAGATTGTCTTTACCAGATTTCCTGTGGAAGAGGAACCTGGAAGATGTCAGAAGAATATGCAGGTTCTTGAATTTTTGTGTCTGCTCAAGCAATAAAGTCAGTTTAAAGGGGACCTGTCGGTGTTTAGATGCTGCCCAAACCGTGGGCAGCATGAAATAGTCACAGGCTTCTTCACACATCAGTCTGTGTTTCTCTAAAATAGAGCCAGGTGTGAGAAGAAGTGCATCGGCCAGGGGGGAAAGCCTGATGTGCGGCTTCTCACTGCCCAGGTCTGGTTTCTCCCCTGCTTGCATAGTGACAAACCTGTCAGCTGAGATGGGCAGGGAGGATATGCTCCTCGGTCTTCTCTTCAGGCGGAGTGCTATTCCCAGTTCCTGGCTCAGTGTTTTTTTTTTAAATAATGCAGCATGTTAGGGCTTGTTTACACTCCGTGTTACAAGCGCTTTAGGAATCAGTCTTGGGGTCCGCTCTGTCGGTCCCCAAGACGTATCTAACAATTAGCAGTGAGATTATCACTGCTCGCTGTGCTGAACACGGACATGCAATTCTTTTCAAGACGGAGCGCAGCTGCGCTATTGAAACACGCAGCGGCGATCCCTCATATGAACGCTGCTGCGTGTTCAGCACAACAAGCAGTGATAAACTCATTGCGAATTGTTAGATCCATCTTGGGGACTGACAGAGCGGACCCCAAGATGGATCCCTAAAGCACTTGTAACACAGAGTGAAAACTCCGTGTGAACAAGCCCTTACAGTTAAAGGGGTTGTGCCTACTCTGCCTTAGACTTGGGTCAGCTCTCCCCGGCAGTACTGTGATAGGTGTGTGTGATAGGTGTGTGTGTGGGAAGATACAGTCCTTTTAAGTCTCGTGGATAGATAGAAGATAAACACACGGCACTCGCCATATGATGTTAAAATCTTCCTTTATTTCAGCACAACGTCCTGTGGAGGGGCAGACAGTGGCTGCGTTCGTACACAGGCAACAGCTGTTTCGCGCTTGCTCGCGCTTCTTCTCAGCCACCTACAGACATTGATGGCATATTGCTAGGATAGTTTAGATGAACGGCAATGCTCAGCTGTAAGCGGGAACGCCATTAATGCCTGTGGGAGAGTCCCGGCCACCTCTCCATTCAGAATGGGGAGGTTTTGGGGATTGTTTGGGAGATCGGTCTAGGTCCCACCTCTGTGACCAGCTCCTAACAGACATTGATGGCTTATCCTAGTGATATGCCATCAATGTCTGTATTGTGACAACCCCTTCAAGTGCATCAGTGCACATAATAAACCACTGCTTAGTTCAAAGGCTTTCTTGCTGCATGAGAGAGGGTGGGGAGTCAGGAACCCATTCTATTGATCTGTGGGGCTCCCAGCTTTTAGACAACTCTGAGCTGTCCTTTCAAAACACATTTTTGTTGAGGTTCCCATCAACACACAGAGCTGAATGTACATGCCTGATTTAAAGGAAAATTACAGCTACAAAGATGTATCTCCTATCAGTTGGATATGTGGTGAATATTAACCCCTTAACGACCTTGGGTGTATAAGTACGTCCCAGGGCCGCTAAGGGGCTTTGTAAGGGGAATCGCGTCGCGACTACCCTTGGCCCCCCCCCCCCCCCGCACAGCTGCCGGGTGTTAGCGCCTACTCGCCGCTAACACCCGGCAGTAACCGCGCTGGCTGGTGGCTCCGCCCGCTGGCGCTGTTTTAACCCATCAGACACCGCGGCAAAGATGGCCGCTTCGTCTGAATTAACGCCGGTCGGGGCCACGCACCGATCGGTACGGTCATCGGCACTGACGCAGCTGTGCTGCGCCGATCCGACGACCGGGCATGGTGGTGGGGTGCCTTGTGAAGGCTACCGTCACTTATTCTGGCTGGTTTGCCCCACTTCCGTCCGCAGACAGGAAGTGGGGAAACCGCCATCTTTGTACACCCTAATGCATTGCCTATGCAATGCATTAGGTTGTATTAACAATCGCGCCACCTAGTGGTCAAGTACCATAGGTGGCCTCAATGTTACAGTAAAAAAAAAAAAAATTAAGTTTTAAAGTACAAAGAAAAAAAGGAATTAAAAGTTCAAATCACCCCCCTTTCCCCATTTTACAAATAAAATCATTAAAATAATAAAGTTACACATATTTGGTATCGCCGCGTCCGAAAAAGTCCGATCTATAAAAATATAACATCATTTATCCCGTACGCTGTACACCGTAGAAGAAAAAAAATTCCAAACGGCAAATAAAAATAATCAAATGATCAAAAAAGTTGCATGCATTCCAAACTGCTAGCGATAAAAAGTACACTTCAGCACGCGAAAAATGCCCCCTCACTGATGTCCGTAGGTGTTTTTAACAAAAAAGTTATTGGTCGCACAAAATGGCGCCGTGGCGCAAATTTCAAAGATAGAAAATGTTTTGAATTTTTTTACGGTACCAAAACATAACGGAAACCCTACATGTTTGGTATTGCCGGATGCGTAACAACCTGTAGAATACAGATAACACATTATATTTACCGAAGATTGAACGCCGTAAAAGCAAAACCCCCGCAAGCATGGAGAAAAAACATTTTTTTCACAATTTGTCCCACTTGGAATTTTTTTTGCGGTTTCCCAGTATATTCTATAGTATAATGAATAACACCATTAGAAAGTACATCTTGTCCAGCAAAATAAAAGCCCTCATGTGTCTATGTAGGTGGAAAAATAAAAAAAAGTTATGGCTTTCAGAAGGCGAGGAGGGAAAAACGAACGCGTCACCAAAAAAAAACCGCCTGGTCCTTAAGGGGTTAATTCAGGGTTCAACCACTAGTTCCTCAACTGGATGCAATAACCAAGGATTTTGGTAGCCTGACCACCAGCACAATAAGTAGTGGTTTTTGTGAAGTAGTGGTTGAACATCGGTGCAGCCGCATAAACTTCTTGTAACAGCCAAGTGGCATTTCGGGGGTTTCAGCAGATCCCCACCAGTGTCATGTGTCTGGTGGATAAGTGATTAGTCTTTCCAGGTCTAATACAACATTAAACCAGATATAAGTGCTTTTTCATTCCCATAAAAAAACAATAGATGAGTATAGATATAGGTATAAGGTCATATGTTGAAAGGGGTTGTCTGCTTCATTTTAATACAACTTTTTAGCATACGTACTGATGGCCTGATTAAACAAAAAAAGCTTATATGCCTCTCCTCTCGCCTGCTTTCTAGCACAATCTCTGTCCTGCCTCTCTGCTGGGCTTCTGTTCACCTCCTGGCTGTGGCCAAACGGGACCTCACTGCTGTAGCCGCCGCATACCATTGCAGCCAATCAGCAGCTGCAGCAGTGATGTCCTATTCGGACTGATTCAGGAACTAAACAGAAGCTCAGCAGCAACACTGGAACCAAGGTGCTAGGAGAGGCGAATATAAGCTTTTTTTAATTTTATTGGTATGGTTAAAAAAAAAAAAAAAACTTACTAAAATGAAGGGGACATTGCATTCAAGAGCCATTAAATGAGGGGATAAAAAGTAAAATCTCAATGAAGAAACTTGGAAATGTTCTACTAATCTGAAGGTGTTTTTCTTTTTTTAGTATTTTCATCTGAGGACAAAAACAAAAAATGTTCCATGGAGGAGATTGAGAGGAAGAAACAAGAAGCTTTGGCCAGGAGAAAAATGAAAGCTCGAGCGTCGAGTGACACGGCACCAACTTAGTCTTCCTGTCCCATAGTACTGGATATCTTATTTAGAGCAGGCATATAATTTCTCTGTGAGAAATTACATGTAGAATTCGCAGTAAACACTTTCATTATAGTTTATTGTAAAACGTTTACAGTGTTAAACTATATATTTGTATTTTTCTGTAAAATAAAGTGTCCTGCTGTGTTCAGGATTAATCCATGTAGACTTGTATTTATCTTCTCCTACAACAGTCTTGGAGATTCACAAGACAGAATATTCTATTCTGCAACCTTTTCTGATCTAGAAATCTTTCTTGTTTCATTTAATTTGACCTCTCTGTTTTAACGTTGCAAAAAGATAACAATTTACTGACTTGGTTTAGCAAGCATCTTGAGGCCTACCGCTATAACAATTGTGAGCTGTTAAGAAAAAAAAAAATCATAAACCAGTCAGGGTGTGCTCACACGCCATGTTTTCAACATGTGTTTCATTTTGGAATACATATGAAAATGTATGTCCCATTGTTTTCAGTGGGAATATGTGCTGCTGTTTGCATTGTGAACTATGGCAAGTGTTATTTACAACATAAATGAGAAATGTTCAGTATGGATATCACCTATTGGTACGCAAACTGCATCATGTAGCTAGGTCGCTGATTAACCACATTGGGGTTGATCCATATCCAAAACTTGAGCAATACAAAGTGAAACCATACAATGGAAGTATGGGGGTATATTTTGGATTTCTGCTATGCATATCGTGGAAAAATGGGCTGTGAGAACTTAACCTATCCGTGAGAAGAAAACAGATCCGCAATAACCACCCTCGATTTTTGAGTTCACTCCATATGCAGCAGGTGCCAGCTTTACCGGCTGGGATTGGATATGGCTTCAATCCTGGGCATTTACCCATGGCATTTCAATGATTAGACAATGGGGTTGTGGTCTGTTGCAGCCCCGGCTTGCCCTCCAGTAATGTGGGCGTGGGGTGCCATTCAGTTGTCATAATGGCCAGGAAATACCTAGATCAGTACTTCAGTATATAGTACAAGCATGCTCAAGTGAACATAGTTTGAAAAAAGGAAAAAAATATGTTTTGTAAAAGTCTCATCAAACACAATATAGTGTTTTTTTTTATCCTGCAAAGGGAACGGCGAGAAAAAATACCTAGCACCAGAATTGTGGGTTTCGTGGTCATCCCACATCCCAGAAAAAAAATGAAATAAAAAAAAAGTATCAAAAAGTCGCATACACTTATGGGCAGAAAAAACAGCCACAGATGTCGATCTCTCTCAAAGTTGACTTTTCACTTTTCTCTAGGTGTATTGTCTTAAGTCTAACTAACTGGATGCAAAGTGTGGAGTTCGGACAGTCCCCATACACTGTTGTTGTAGACAGGCTGTAACGTGTCCTAAGGCTATATTTCAGTAAGCAAATTTGGGATCATAATTTTCGCAATTAGACAGTTCAAGTAGTAAGATACAAATCGATATATTAACAATTTCACAAAATGCAACCATTATATCTGTATGATTTCCCATTAGATAGTGTTGGTAATCAGACATAATGTACCATGTTAGGAAGTCTGCTAAAGTGAGAGAGGTGAGGCACCTTAAGATCACCACCACATTTTCCCGCATTTTGTTCCTATATACACAGTGGAACATACTTAAGAATGTCTTATATAAACTGACTTATAGCTGGAGGGGCTAGGCTAAGGATGCACTTAAGAAATCACGGAGGCATACACTATTTGATCGATTTGACTCATTAGTTTCTGATCCTTATTTATACTACATTTTGCCTGGTACATTTTAGACTGTTTTTCGTGCATTTTCTGACTTGACGAAGCCACTCTTCTTTTTCTAGACATTTTAAAAGGTGTCTAGCAAGTCACAAAAAGGTTCTTAAATGTAAAAAATTGGCATTATAAGCTAAACTCCTTAGTAAATCTGCCCCAATGTCCATTCATCCTGTCAAAAAACGGACTCACTGTAGGAATGATGTTGTTCAGTCAATGGAGAGCTTTTAGTTTGGTGCTCATTGGTGCACAACTTGGCAGGATCTGGGATTTAAAACTGCCTGGGAATGTCTCTGGACCACCTGGAAACACTCCAAAACTGGATGGTGCTGCACCATTTTGTGGCATAGTTTACATAAGCCCCACCCCTTTCAGGAGCATTGGGGGCTGGCAGAAATCTATTGGCAAGTCATATGTTGTGCAGGCCTGATCTACATAGTCCAATATGTATAATAATGAAAATGGACCTGGAACTCTGAGTGGAATAGTCTAGAACACATCTAGAACATAACAGGCTGCTTTAATGAATGAAAAACAGCGAGCCATAACTAAATGGGGCCTTAATTGTAGGTTTGAAGCACATTTTTGCTGTAGTAGTTGAAATATTTTAGGCTGCATTCCCATAGTGTTTTTTTATGTGTATTTTATATCAGTATTTGTAAGCCAAAACCAAGAATGAACCTACAGAAAGAAAAAGTATAATGGAATTGCTTGTGCCCCTTGTGGGATTTGGACCCATTGTTGGTTTTGGCTTACAAACACTGAAATAAAATAATCATCAAAAATACACTGTGTGAACATAGCTTAAAGGGGTTCTCCGGGAAAAGATGAAAACTAAATACATAAACTACATGTCTTAATAAAAAAAATCCTAAATATCTTTAATTAGAAAAGTCTGCTCATTTTGTCTACGTGATAATCATTTTAGAAGAGCAAAATGGCCGCCGGGCTTCTTCCTTAGCAGAAACCTGTCCTACAGGAAGTAGGACAGACACTGAGTTACTTCCTGGTTATGCTGACTGGCAGCACTGGGCATGTGCTGGGCTCAGTCAGTCTGACAGACTTGTGGTGTGAGGGATGGCTCTGCAGGGTAGAAAGGAGACTGAGGGCTGTACACACACATTTAGTTGTGAAAATAGTATATAGAATCTACAGCTCAGCTGGAGGAAGCGGTTGTTGTGGAAAATGTAGTTTTCAGAGAGCGTGACTAGCCCTTTGGCCCAGTGAGGAGAAAGATCCAACATGGCGATAATATGTGATAACAGTGTTTGTAAGTGTTCACACACTGGACGGTGACAGTTAGAGATTATCTTTAATGTTACTGCACTATATGTTCTTATTTTTTTGTGTTTCTCACACAACCCCTTTAGCGATAGTACTATACGGTGCAGCTGTGATAGTTCTGCCTCTGATACATCTGCCAATTGTAAGCTTGTGCAGATGTTTACGCATCAAAGGAGGGACTATTGTCCATATCATGTATCCCTACCCTTAGGGTGGAGGTACACTAGTGCAGTTTTAATGTAGATTTTTAAGCCAAAACCAAGAGTGGGTTGAAAAGGAATGGGAGCTATAAAGAATTCTGGCTTTAACCCCCTCGCACATTTGAAAATTCCGGAACATCCAGATTGCATGTCATTTACCGCAATCTGGACCAGCTCATACTTAACTAAAACGCATAGGTCGGCCCCCATTCACTTTCGTTTTCCCTGGCGCATAAGCTCCAGCAAGAACGGACTTGTCACTTCTTTCTTCCGAAACTCGATATGTCGGGGAATATCCTGTAAAATCATAGCGTGGTGCAGATTTTAAAAATCCACAGCATACCAATTTCTGTCATGGATTTACTCTATATTTTATAATTACAAATGAAATGGAGTAAAATTGCCAGCAGAATCTGCACTAAAATCTGTTGCAGATTTACCTGTGAATTTGCTACAGAAAGTTTTAACACCAAATACATCCCCTGTGCATTCACCCTTAGGCTATGTTCACACGGCTGATTCACGCCATAATTGCGGGACGGATTTCGCCCGCAATTTCGGCGTGTACTGGGGCGGCGGGGCCGGCAAGACTTTCATTATCCACGGTGTGTATCCCGCCGGGATAATGTGTGTGTCGCTTTCTCCCCGCTCGCCGTATTTCGCGAGCAGGGAGAGGAGACGGAATCCATAGTTCTCTATGAGAACTGTGGATTACCGTAATGACAGGGACGGATTTCAGCCGTAATTGCGCGCAGTACGGCACGCAATACGGACTGAAATCCGTCCCAAAATCAGCCGTGTGAACATAGCCTTAAGGGTATGTTTACACGGGACGGATCTAGTGCAATTTTGTTCACGGATTTATCATGGCCTTTACTAGAGATTTTACTGTAGATTTTTCTCTATTAACTTCAATGGGAAAAGACAAACTTTGCAGAAAGGTTTATTTGCATATTTTAGTACAGATTTTGCCTTTGCTCTCTGAAATCCAGCCCAAAGTCCGCACTGTGCGCATTTACCCTCAATGCTGATTTGCAAAGGATTTTGTTGTATGTTTTCCTACATTGATTTGAACGGGAGAAGACAAAATCTGTCCTGAAATCTACAGGTAAATTTACCCTTCAGATTTTGTCACTAAAGTCAATGGAGAAAAATCTGCAGTAAAATCTGCAGCAAATCTGTCTCATGCACAGTCTGCGATAAAATACAGCCCTGCAGCTTCCCACAGTAAATATATTGTACATACATTGCAAGCTGGACCACTGTACAGTATAGATGCTTGGGCCAAAAACATGTGCTGCATCTGCATTTTTACTGTTGTGTTTTCCTTAATGGCAAAGTGCCTTCAGGGGTGGGTTAACTACAGAACTAATTTGGGAACCCTAAACATTTTCCCATCTTCACCCTGACATATATTCAACACCAACTTTCTGTGCTAACAGTGAAAACTGGCCTGACCTACACTTTCTGTATACTCCTTGTGAAATACAAGTATTTACTATAATAGACATGTGGGAAGGGCTGACACCTCATCTGTAAGTCCCCATTTCCCTAGTGGATTTCAGTGTGGAAAGCATGCATGCTCTGAACTGAAATCTATGTGTTTTCAACACCAGAATCCGCACTGAAAAAACATCCCATTGGTATCTAATGGGAATCTGCACTTCAGCTTGCAGGAGGCTGATTTTTCCAATGTAGGATGTGGAAAATTTTGAGTGGATTATGTAGTAATTAAGTGACATATTAGAGTATGTTCACACAATGTACGCAGCGCAATACATCGTGTGTTTCGGGAGCTCGTGCTGATCAGCATGTATTCCTGCGGCGCGACGGGTGGGGGCAGATGCCCGCCGACTCCATAGACATACATTACTCATGGCACGCAAGTAAAGTGCATGTCACTTATCTCCTTGCGCATACAATATGATCGTATTGTACGCACGGGGGGACAAGGCGTAATCTATAGTTCTCTATGAGAGCAATCGATTAACGTAATTATGGGGCGCATTTCCCCCTCTTATTAAGCGCAATACTCTGTGAAATACGTGGCAAAATGCGCCCCAAAATAAGCCGTGTGAACATACCCTTACTCTCTGTGCTCAGGAACTGTGTCAGAAGCAAGGACATGGTGTCCCGATTCCTGGCTACATCTACCACACAAGAGATAAAACCCACAGCAAAATTCTACACAGGACATACCCTAAATTCATAAACTTGCGTGTGAAGTCTTCTGTGATTGAAAATGCTCTTATCAGTTGTCTTCTCCATTTAGCCCGGACGAATATTCACCCTTTTAATTACAGCCATTTGGCTATATAAAAACAAAGAAAATGATTCATTTTATTAAACCCCCCAACCCCCTTTTTTTTTTTTTTTTTTTTTTTTACTGTTGTGTTGCTGAATTCAATAATCCCATACTATTTTATTTTCCATCAGTGGAGTTGAGGGCTCGCCTTTTGCAGGATGGATAATAATTTTCATTGTACAATTTTTGGGTAAATCCCTCTTTTATATTTCCTATTCCTTTTGGATCAGCTGCCAGCTTTCTTTCAAAGTCCTTAAAGGGGTTGTCTCACTACAATGATTAAGCTTACCTCAGTCCTGTTTTCTTGGTTTCACTTTGAATTCAGGGGCATGTTTACTGGCTTCCACTAGGCTGCAGTAGAAGCCAGGTCTGTATCTATAGCAACCAGTGCTGGCAGCCTATCAGGATTGATCAAACAGGTTTGTAGCTATAGCAACCTGAGGAGCAGATGCAGCCCATACAAGAGGGGATATCTCAGAATAGATAGGACAGTGTTAATGGACATATATTGCAAAGTGACTTTTTGCAAGATCTTTAACATAAAAAGCAATCCTTGTAGTGAGACAACCCCTTTAATCAAAAAAATGTCCACAAAAATTTATCTAGACTTAAATGTCTCTTTCTTTATAGATTCACTCATGGCTTTAGCTCAGCAATACACAACAAAAGCTGCAGTAATTTTTTCCTAAAAAAATGCTGTGTAAAACCCGCCTTAGTCCTCCTTCACACAATCACATTTTTTGTGGGGGTTTTTTTTGGGGGTTGTAAGAAAACTCTTAAATATTTTTTTTCTATTGTGCATTTTTCATCACAAATCATGTGATTCATAGATCAAGAGATTTAAGGATTTTTTTTTAATCACTTTATTTGTAAATTTGGAAAAATGGCAAAGGAAAAGCAGCAAACATAATAAATGCAACACATTTATACAGAGTTTTTTTTTGCCGTAGAAAAATACACTGTAAACTGAAAAACACCAGAAACTGCCTTAAAAATTCCTCACAAAAAAAAAGAAAAGGTACAGACACAAAAAAACAACACCCCCCAAAAAAGGCATTATGAAAAAGGCAATGCTTGTAATGGTTTGTATTCCCCTACTGACTTCCTACTAATTTTGGACCACAGCATTTTTTGCCCAAAAAAGCAGTCAATAAAAGCAATACTAAAAATGCTGCACTTTTTTAAAACCAGCCTTAAAGGAGTTGTCTCATTACAAGCTTTCAGTCTGTCAGTGAGCCTGGTAGTTGAATTGAGGGGCGTGCTTCTTGGTCTGTCTCTTCTGCTCCCTCTTCCCCCCTCCCCTCAGCACACAGGCAGCTCCTTAACTTCTATACAGCAAGGGGGAGGGGGTTTGCTGCCAGAGTTAGCCCTGTGTGTGCCTGCCAAGGTCTGTTGCAGGAGAGGGCTGATGTATGAGTGTAGAGAGGTCTGTGAAGCATTGATTACTAATAGCAGAGCAGAGGGGATTCAAGTGTTCCTATATTCCCTGCTTAGCTTACAAGTCTCCACATCTCCAGCAACAACAAATCCTGTCAGAACAGACACAGGGCAGCTGGGAAGTGTTACTATACTCAGGATGTGTCACTAGTACAGCACAGCATGAAGTATTCACATGCCCCCCTGATTTGTATAGTATTAGTATAGTGACAGTTCCACAGACACATCATGATTATAGTAACACACAGGGTCACTGCTGTCACATCTATCTGTGTAGAGAGCAGGAGGAAGCAGGCACACACAGGGTTAATCCAGGCAGCATGGACAAAGAAGCCAGAGTCCTCACTCCCCCTCCCTACACTACAGAAGCATTCTGTGTGGGAGGGGCTCTCTGCTCCCACCTGTCTTCAAAGGTGATGAGTCATACAGACCTGACAGCCAGTAAGAAAAGGATCAACAGGTTGGCTGCTATAGAAATTTGAGAAGCTGATGTAGTACTACTAACAGGGCTAACTCAAAATCAGTAGGAAATTTGTAATATATATATAGCAAAGCTGCTTGTTTTTTAAAGATCTTTTAATTAAAACCCAATCATTGTAGCGAGACAACCCCTTTAATTACTTTTTTCTAATGTATGAGACAAAATGGCACAAAGAAAAAAATCAACTCATGTACAGTGGAGTATTTATATTTCCCTGTTGACTATTTACCTAGCCAATTTCTAGTGCAATGTCGTAAGAACAAAAAATATAGGTAAAAATGCCACAAAAACTCTAAAAAGGCAGTGCTGTTTCCAAAACCACAAGGAGTGACACCAGCCCATAAGGTGACATAAGTATGTCTGGTATGCTCACCTTCATTAGGGGCAGTTGAAGGTTTATTTCCATCTCAGGCATTTATGGCATGTCAATAAGATGAGCCATATATGTCTGGTAGCTTCGGGTCCCCCCTCTGGTACTCACCCCTTTCTTGAGATTGACCCCCCAAAACTTTTCTGTGCAGAATAGAGAGGAAGTCATGTATGCATGGAACTCTTAATTTATTTCAATGGGAGTTCCAATTTCAGTTGAGAACACTCGCTGTACTCTGAACCCCTATAGAAAATAATGGAGAATGTCGCACATGTGTGGCCACATTTTATTTTAGCATGGAGAATTTTGGGGGCCCATTCTCAAGAAAAGTGTGACACAAGATAAGAGCTGGGATATGTCACTATTAGACATATATGGCATATTCTATTGATATGCCTTATATGCCTGAGACAGCAATACCCCTTTAAGCTTTGCACTCCTGTCTCATTTATAAAAACTGTCTAAAAGTAAAGCTGTCCTTAAGCAACCAATAGCTCAGCTTTCATTTTTTATATTGCCATAGCTGAGCCCTGATTGGTTGCTTTGAGCAACAAAGACCATTTTATTGTTAGGGTATGTTCACACGGCGTGTTGGATTCGTTTTGAATTTATTTGCACATTATGGTGGAAAATAAGTATTTGGTCAATAACAAAAGTTCATCTCGATACTTTGTTATATATCCTTTGTTGACAATGACAGAGGTCAAACGTTTTCTGTAAGTCTTCATAAGGTTGTCTCACACTGTTGCTGGTATGTTGGACCATTCCTCCATGCAGAACTCCTCTAGTAGTATAATGTTGTACCGTGTTAGCCATATAAAGTAGTAGAAGAGTGAAGAAATCAGGCAAAACTTTTTAGAGGCTAACTGAGTATATTTGATGGTGAGCTTTCGAGAGGACTAGCTCCCTTCTTCAGACTTGGTATCATACAACAAGCTGAAAATTTACAGACTTTTTATACACAAAAGACATGGATCTTCAAAGGAACTAAGAATCCATAAAAATAACAAAATGCAATATAAGTAGAGCAGTTATTTACAACAGGTCAAGAAATTAACAGTCTGGAAACTTGTGAGGCGTGACAGGAGTGATCAGTAATTATTTCTCTTATCTATTTGCTATCAGGGGTGATTTGTTGAACTCACAGTTCATAGATAGTGTGACATGAAGCTGCTATGAATATTCAGTCCATTTTGCAGAGTTTTAAATTTGTGCATTAACTGATATTCCCATCCCTTCCTCTCCCTCTGTGTCTTAAAATGTCCCATTAAAATCTCCTCTAGAGCAGTGACATGTACTGGCTTAAGCAGGGGGACACGTCTGGCACTGCAGGATCTGAGTTCCTGGCGGTGTAGTGTGTTACTGAGGGTAGCCTTTGTTACGTTGGTCCAAGCTCTCTGCAGGTCATTCACTAGGTCCTCCCGTGTGGTTCTAGGATTTTTGCTCACAGTTCTTGTGATCATTTTGACCCCATGGGGTTAGATCTGGCGTGGAGCCCCAGATCAAGGGAGATTATCAGTGGTCTTGAATGTCTTGCATTTTCTAATTATTGCTCTCACAGTTGATTTCTTCACACCAAGCTGCTTGCCTATTGCAGATTCAGTCTTCCCAGCCTGATGCAGGGCTACAATTTTGTTTCTGGTGTCCTTCAACAGCTCTTTGATCTTCACCATAGTAGAGTTTGGAGTGTGACTGTTTGAGGTTGTGGACAGGTGTCTTTTATACTGATAAGTTCAATCAGGTGCCATTACTACAGGTAATGAGTGGAGGACAGAGTAGCCTCTGAAAGAAGAAGTTACAGGTCTGTGCGAGCCAGAAATCTTTTTTGTTTGTAGGTGACAAAATATTTATTTTCCACCATAATTTGCAAATTAATTCTTTCCAAATCAGACAATGTGATTTTCTGGATTTGTTTTCTCATTTTGTCCCTCATAGTTGAGGTCTACCTATGATGTCAATTACAGGCCTCTCTCATCTTTTTAAGTCGGAGAACTTGCACAATCGGTGGATGACTAAATACTATTTTCCCCCACTGTACCTATATATCTGTGAACAGAGCCTTTGCAGTTGTGGATAGCTTTTGGAGGCACTGTAGTGTATTCTTGAATAATCAGTATAAATTCTTTATGTATATTTTTTAGTCACTATGTTAGAATATGTCACTAGAATATGTATTGTCGATAAACCATGACCAAGTAACGCAGTGTTGCTTTCTTTGAATATCCTATTGAGACAGAGATTATAAAGAATAGTTTAGTAATCCGTTAAAGAATGCGTAAATTTGATTTGCCAAGGACTATACTTTAAGAGGTGTCTTTATTCAGCCACCTTCAAAAGGCATGAAGAGTCTACAGCGCCGTGTGACTCTTTAATCTGTTTCGGCACAGTGTATTTCTTGTAATTACCAGTCATGCATATTACATTTTGTAAAGTGATGGTTTTGAATTTTATCTACAAAGTTGGCATAATTTCTCTAACTTCAAAAGCCCTGGTTGTAATAATATAGGACAGTATATCACAGAGAATATGAATTAAGAGGAATTTCAGGCCTCTTTGTTCTTTCATTGTAGGCTTGTTCTCTGATATACTGCAACTTGAGCACAAATGATCTATCACTGTTTGAAAGATTAAAAATTGTGTAGAGCAAAACACTCACACGAGCCATTCAAAGCCCGGCTGGGGAAAAAAAGTCTGGTAATTGCAAGGCTTTTCACCTACAAACGCTGCCTTTCCTGTAATGATAAGCAATTTTTTTTTTTGCATTGTGAGATATGGAACCTTTTGAGATTCCTTAGGCTTGCATCATAAATGGGGAGGCTAAGGTCATGGTGGTGCACTTAGGATCCTTATTATCATGACATCTTTTGGACAAGAGTGTATTACAGATCTGTAACTTGGCCTTATATTCTTGTACAGTGGTGCTTGAAAGTTTATGAACCCTTCAGACATTTTTTATATTTTGCATAACTTGACCTAAAACGAAATCAGATTTTTATTCATGTCCTACAAGAGAACGAAATAAAGCAAATGGGTCAAAATACTAGACCTGGCCATTTATTTATTGAGGAAAATGATCCAATATCACATATCTGTAAGTGGCAAAAGTATGTGAACCTTTGCTTGTAGTATTTGCTTGTAGTACCTCACATAGCAATAACTACATCAAAACATATCCTATAATTGTTGATATCTATGCGGAGGATTTTTAGACCATTCTTTCGTACACAACTGTTTCAACTCTATTAAATGGTTTCTTCCCATAAACTGCTTGCCTCAGATTCTTCTTGGATAAAAGAGGTTGTCTCACTACAAGGATTGCTTTTTATGGTACAGATATTGCAAAAACAATTCCCTTTGCAATATGTCCATTAACAGTGTCCTACCTATTCCTAGATATCCCCTCTTTTCTGGGCTGCATCAGCTCCTCAGGTCGCTATAGCTACAGACCTGTTCAATCTCTCCTGATAGGCTGCTGGTCGCTATAGCTACAGATTTGGTGTCCTTAGCAGCTCATCACTACAGATGAATCGATGAACCCTTTGAGGTCAAGACTTTGACTTGGCCATTCCAAAAGTTTTATTTTGTTCTTTTTTTAACCATTGTTTGTTGAAACAACTTGTGCACTTGGTTGTTGTTTTGCTGCCTAACCTACTTTATCTTATGATTCAGCTCACAGACAGATTTCCAAAGGTTTTCCTTTAGAATTTGCTAATATAATTCAAAATTCATTGTTTCATCAATTGTAGCTTGACGTCCTGGTGAGATTCACTAAACCATGATACTTCCACCATGGTGTTTTACAGATGCAATGAGGTTTTTATACCAGAATGCAGTGTTTTCCATTCTCAGAACATAACAATCCTTATTTAAATGAAAAAGTTCCATTTTGGTCTCACCTATCCACAAAACATCATTCCAATAGCTGTCAGGCTTGTCCAGGTAATCTTTAGCAATCTGGAGATGGTCAGCCAATGTTCTTTTTGGACAGCAGACGACTTTCTCCTTGCAGTCCTACCATTGTTATTGAGTAACCTCCTGATGTTGGACTTATAAAAGTTAACATTCACTAACATGAGAAAGGAATTTAGTTGCTTAAAGAATAGCCTGTGTTCCTTTGTGACCTTGTGGACTATTATATGCCTTGCTTTGGGGTGATCTTTGTTTGTTGATTGACTACTGCTGGTGAGGATTATAATGGTTTTAAATTACCTCCACTTATACACAATGGTGCACATTTACTATGGCAACTGCACCACAATTCTGGTGTACATGCTGTACTCCATATTTATTTTGTATTTTAGATATTTTTAGACACTTCTGTGCCGCGTTTGACTAAAGAGATGTGGCTTCACTGAAAGGCGCATTCATTTGCCGACTGGGGCATGGCTTCAAATACAACGTCATGCAGCAGAATTTTGGTGCCATTGTGGCAACCTCTAAACTAACTAATAGAAAATGTAAACGTAGACCATAATTTCTAAACATGTGCCATATTTTTTTAACACTGAGAAATCTGGTGCATTTTTAGACTCTTTTGTCTAAGTTTATACTGACTAGGTATTAGTATTAAGAAATCTGCCCAAATCTGTCTGACTGTCTGATGGTTTTGCAATCTTTTCCAGCTTGATGAGCATTAAAAATTCCTGTGAGATCTTCAGAAATCTCCTTTGTCCATAGCATGACACACTTCCACAAGCATTGTAAAGAACATACCTTGATAGATCCCTGTTCTTTATATATAACAAGTTGACCACACACACCTGTTGTCATCCCATTGATTAAAAACACCTTCAAATTGTCTATTAATCCTTAAATTTACATACTTTTTCCACTCACAGATATGTGATATTGTAGCATTTTCCTTATTCAATATATGACCCAGACTAATACTATTGATGTATTTTTGCGATTTAGTTCTCTTTACCTATTTTTAGGACTCTGATGTAGTTTAAGGTCAAGTCAATGCATAACTATAGAAATTATTGAAGTGTCCACAAACTTTCGAGCATCAATAAGTGATTTAAATTCTGTGTATTGGTTATTTCATGTGCTGGTATTACCACATCTCATGTGACCTACATTGACTTTTAGCTGACACACCAAGTGCAAATTATGCAGCATTTCCAGATGTAAATTTGCAGCAGAAAATTCACACTAAATTGTGCAGATTTTGTAGTGAATGTTACAGATTTTATTGCTGTGAATTTTGGTGTTAAATAAGTTTTGTTTTAAAAAAAACAAGAACTTAAGTTTTCAGGTTTTCTGCAGAAAAATCCACAACTGTGGGTTTGTTGCAGATTTTGGATTTCTCATTAATATAAATAATGAAATCTGCAATAAACCCTCCCTTAGTTTATCTTCTACATAAATTGATACATAAATATATGGATTTTTTTTCTGCACCATGTGGATACAATTTCTTAAAATTCATCTATCCTGATTTAACTGTGATATGCTACTCATTTTCCACACAAAAAAATATGTTATGGAGAATCTGCAGCACAGAGCCCTTCTTTTAGAAGGGTAGTCCTTACTTTTAACCTTAATCCCTTTGTTCTTCTTTGCTATTTGAATATCCTTTTTTTATCATGAGTGTAACGGACGCCCCTGCGACCACTGTCCCGGGCTGCAGGCGCGTCCGTGCCCCCGCTCCCAGCGGAGCCCCGTCCCGCACGTCGGGTTCAGGGTCCGCCGGTGTCGCAGCCCCTGCCGGCGTCCACTTACCCAGCCACGCTCCTGCTCTGTCGGCTCTCAGCTCCCGGCGTGTAGCTCCGCCCCTAGGGCGCGCCCGGCCCGGCTCTCTGAGATTTAAAGGGGCAGTGCACCGGTAATTGGTTATTGCCGGGCACTGCTCCTATTTAAGTCCGGCCTCTTCCTGCCGGCCCTTGCCGGATCCTTGGTGTATATTCCATGGTGAAAGTGTTCCAGAGCGTTCCTGTCTTGCCTTCCCGTGTACCGACTCCTTGCTTACGTTTACCGTCTACGAACCTTGCCGCCTGCCCCGACCTCCGGCTTGTCTACCGTCTACGAACCAGAGCCGCCTGTCCTGACCTCCTGCCTGTCCACGACCACGAGCCAGCCTGCCGTTCCTGTACCTTGTACCCCTGGCCGCCACTGCAGGCAAACCCCACCAGTGGTAGTGACCTGGTGGACACCCGCCGCAGCAAGACCATCCCGCTTTGCGGCGGGCTCTGGTGAAAACCGGGTCCCACTTAGACTCCACTCCCTGGTGTGGGCTTACGCCATCGCCTGCGGTGGTCCAGTGGATCCACCTCCAGACCGTAACAGTAGGATCCGGCCATGGATCCCGCCAAGGGGCCGTTATCCAGCCTGGCGACCGTTGTTGCCAGCCAGTCTCAGCAACTCCGTCAACAGGCGCAGCAACTCACCCAGCTATCCACCATGTTGCAGCAACTCGTCACCATCCAGCAGCAGCAGCCTTCGCAAGCTCCAGCGGTTGTTCCTGCCTCTACGGTTCCGGTGGCTCCAAGGGGGCCCAAGCTTCGCCTGTCGCTCCCGTCCAAGTATGACGGAGACCCGAGACTCTGCAGGGGGTTCATGACCCAATGCAACTATGCACGTGGAGCTGATGACTGACCAGTCCTGTCCGAACGTGCGAAGGTGGCTTTCGTGATCAGCCTCCTCTCCGGTAAGGCCTGGCATGGGCTAGCCTCTTTGGGACAGAGACAATCCTGTGACGGCGGATCTACGTCATTTCTCAGCGAGTTCCGCAACGTCTTTGAGGAACCAGCCCGTGCATCTCTGCGGAGACTGCCCTCCTAAATCTACGCCAGCGGGGACCGGTCTGTAGGAGACTACGCGGTACAGTTCCGCACCTGGCCTCGGAACTCTCATGGAACGAGGCCGCACGGTGTGCTACCTTTAAGAGTTAAGGACGTCTTGGCCGTTAGAGACCTCCCGTCTTCCCTCAGTGACCTGATTCGGTTAGCGACCCGCATCGATATACGCTTCATTGAACGGGAGGAGGAGCTTCAGCAAGAGCATCAGTCGTCCCAAACCTGCGGGAGACTTCCGCACCTAGGATCTGTGGGGGAGGCATTCCTAGGTGCAACCTCCCCCGCTCCACACCTGTTGATGCCTGTGCAGGTCGTGTCAGAGACTGGCATCACGTTCCAAGTTCCGGCGTTTCTGGACTCCGGCTCCGCCGGGAACTTCATACACCAGTCTCTCGTGAAGCAATATCGGCTTCCAGTGGTACGCCTGGAGAGACCGCTTGTCATCTCTTCCATCAGCGGGGAGTTGCTTAGCGACACCATCCAGTTCGTCACCAAGCCACTGTCCCTCCATGTGGGGGCGCTGCATAAAGAAGAAGTCTCCTTCTACGTGCTGACTCGCTCCTCGTCGGCGATCCTCCTCGGACTCCCATGGTACGGCTCCACTCTCCTATCTGGACGTCTACTGGAGGGTGATTCGTTGGGGTCCAACTGTCGGGGACGCTGTTTGGTGGCACCTCGCCCGGTGCTTCCCTGTTCTCGTGCAACCCTACAGGAGCCATTGCCCGGGCTGCCGCCCGAATATTTGGAGTACGCTGATGTCTTCTCTGAGAAGCAAGCTGAGAGTCTTCCTCCACACCGCCCATATGATTGCCCAATCGACCTACTGCCAGGTACCCTCTGTCGCTTCCTGAGACTCAAGCCATGACCAAGTACATCCAGGAGAATCTCAGGAAGGGGTTCATCCGCAAGTCCTCGTCACCCGCAGGTGCGGGGTTCTTTTTCGTAAAAAAGAAGGACGGTACCTTACGGCCCTGCATAGACTACCGGGGTTTGAACAAGATCACGGTGAAGAACCGGTACCCACTGCCGTTGATCACGGAACTGTTCGACCGCCTGCAGGGCGGCAAGATCTTCTCTAAGTTGGATCTGAGAGGGGCCTACAACTTGGTCCGAATCCGCAAGGGCGATGAGTGGAAGACGACCTTCAACACCAGGGACGGGCACTTTGAGTACCTGGTGATGCCCTTCGGACTATGCAATGCTCCCGCCGTCTTTCAGGAGCTCGTGATTGATGTCTTCAGGGACCTCCTCCACACTGCGTGGTGGTCTACCTGATGACATCCTGGTGTTCTCTCCTGACCTCGAGACCACCGCAGCCATGTTCGCCAGGTATAAGACATCTCCGGGAGAACCACCTATACGCCAAGCTGGGAAGTGCCTCTTCCATCAGACGAGCCTCCGTTTCTGGGGTACATCATCTCGGATCAAGGCCTACGGATGGATCCAGCGAAACTGTCTGCGGTGTTGCAGTGGCCACGCCCCGTCGGCTTGCGGGCAATCCAGCGATTCTTGCGCTTCTGCAACTACTATCGCCAGTTCATCCCTCACTTCTCCACGCTGGTGGCCCCGATTAGTAGCACCTCACAAGAAAACAAGCCAATCCACGCAGCTGGCCAGTCGAGGCGGAGGGAGGCGTTTTCTAAGTCAAGTCCGCCTTCGCTACGGCTTCCATCCTTGCACGTACGAATTCCACGAGACCCTTCACACTGGAGGTGGATGCCTCGTCTGTAGGCCGGAGCAGTTCTTACGCAAAAAGGGCCACGGGTAAGACTGTAACGTGCGGCTTCTTCTCCAAGACATTCTCGTCGGCGAGTGGAACTACACGATTGGCGACCGGGAGCTACTAGCCATAAAATTGGCCTTGGAGAGTGGCGTTATCTGCTGGAGGGTGCCCGTTTTCCCATCCGTATCTACACTCGGACCATAAGAACCTCCAATATCTTCAGACGGCTCAGCGACTTAACCCACGCCAGGCTAGGTGGTCGCTCTTCTTCTCCGGGTTCGACTTTCAAATCCACTTCAGGCCAGCTGAGAAGAATGTGAGAGCTGACGCCCTCTCCCGTGCCTCCGACGTGGTGTGTGAAGATAATTCTCCAGAACATATAATTCCTCCAGGCGCCTCATCTCGGCAGCGCCGGTGGATCTCCGGAAGGTTCCTCACTGGAAGGGACTTATGTGCGTCCAGCTCTCGCTGAAGTATTCTAAAATGGGGACATTGCTCATTGGTGGCGGGTCACCCGGCGCCGAAGAAAACTTCTGTCTGATATCCCGGTTCTATGGTGGCCAGAACTGGAAAAGGATGTTAAGGACTTCATTTCGTATTGTGACTCCTGTGCCCGCAACAGACGGCCACGTCACAAGCCGGCAGGCCTACTTCAGCCTTCCCCATTCCAACGCAACCTTGGTCCAACATTTCCATGGACTTCATTACTGACCTCCCCGTCGTCTGGCAACACCGTTATTTGGGTAATAACGGACCGATTCTCCAAGATGGCACATTTCGTTCCGGTGCCCGGCCTGCCATCTGCTTCTCGTCTGGCGGAACTTTTCTTCCTTCATGTGTTCCGGCTGCATGGACTTCCTCAGCAAATTGTCTCTGACCGGGGAGTCCAGTTTGTCTCCAAGTTTTGGCGAGCTTTGTGCAATCAACTTCAGGTCAAGCTCGACTTCTCTTCCGCCTATCACCCGCAGACGAACGGCCTGGTGGAGGGTCAACCAGGTCTTGGGATGCTACCTTCGCCACTTCGTCTCGGCACGCCAAGATAATTGGGCCAATTTGAGTCGGAGTCCGCGGGGTCCTCTCCCTTCTACATGGTGTATGGTCTGCATCCCCCGCCACCTCTCCCTTGGCAACTCCTCGGAGGTCCCGGCAGCAGACGCACTGATCCAAATTTGAAGGCCATCTGGTCCGAGACCCGTCAGTCGCTGCTCCGTGCTTCCGAGCGCATGAAGAATCAAGCGGACAAGAGAAGAATCCCCCCCTCCAGTCTTCTCCCCAGGTGACAAGGTGTGGCTCTCGTCTCGTTATGTCCGCTTAAAGATGCCCTCTCACAAACTGGGTCCCCGGTTCCTGGGGCCCTTTGAGGTCATCGGCCGCATCAACCCGGTGTCTTACAAACTCCGGCTCCCTCCTGCGATGAGAATTCCCAACTCATTTCATGTGTCCCTGTTGAAGCCCCTGGTCCTTAATCGCTTCTCCCCGAAGGCTGTTCCTCCTCCGTCTGTGGCTGATGCGCCCAATGTCTTCGAGGTCAAGGAGATTTGGGCATGAGAAGAACTAGGGGAAGGCGATACTTCTGGTGGACTGGAGGGACTTCGGGCCCGAAGAGAGGTCTTTGGGAGCCGGAGGAGAATATTCTGAACCGCAGCCTCATCCAGAGGTTCCTTCAATCCAGTAAGAGAGGGGGCCCCAGGAGGGGGGGGGCCCAAGGGGGGGGTACTGTAACGGACGCCCCTGCGACCACTGTCCCGGGCCGCAGGCGCGTCCGTGCCCCCGCTCCCAGCGGAGCCCCGTCCCGCACGTCGGGTTCGGGGTCCGCCGTGTCGCAGCCTGCCGGCAGTCCACTTACCCAGCCACGCTCCTGCTCTGTCGGCTCTCAGCTCCGGCGTGTAGCTCCGCCCTTAGGGCACGCCCGGCCCGGCTCTCTGAGATTTAAAGGGGCAGTGCACGGTAATTGTTATTGCGGGCACTGCCCTATTTAAGTCTGGCCTCTTCCTGCCGGCCCTTGCCGGATCCTTGGTGTATATTCCATGGTGAAAGTGTTCCAGAGCGTTCCTGTCTTGCCTTCCCGTGTACCGACTCCTTGCTTACGTTTACTGTCTACGAACCTTGCCGCCTGCCCCGACCTCTGGCTTGTCTACCGTCTAGGAACCAGAGCCGCCTGTCCTGACCTCCTGCCTGTCCACGACCATGAGCCTGCCTGCCGTTCCTGTACCTTGTACCCCTGGCCGCCACTGCAGGCAAGCCCCGCCAGTGGTAGTGACCTGGTGGACACCCGCCGCAGCAAGAAGTTCATCCCGCTTCTTGCTGCGGGCTCTGGTGAAAACCGGGTCCCACTTAGACTCCACTCCCTGGTGTGGGCTTACGCCATCGCCTGCGGTGGTCCAGTGGATCCACCTCCAGACCGTAACAATGAGACAAACATTTGCATTAATATAAATCAATTTAAAGATACACTGCTCAAAAACTAAAGGGAACACTAAAATACCACATTCTATATCCCAATGCATGAAATATTCCAGTTGCAATTCTTTATTTATTACATAGTGGAATGTGTTAAGAACAATAAAACATAAAAATTATCAATGAAAATCAGAATGAATCTCCCATGGAGGTCTGGATTTGGAATGATACTCAAAATCAAAGTGAATAAACAAATTTCAGGCCGATCCAACTCAAGACAAGGAAATGAGGCTCAGTAGTGTCTGTGGCCTCCACCTGCCTGTATGACCTCCTTAAAACACCTGGGAATGCTCCAGAGGAGGAAGCGTATGTTCTCTTGAGGGATCTCCTCCCAGGATTAAATCATCAGTCAACTCCTGAACAGTCTGTTGTGCAACCTAGCATTGGTGGATGGAACAAGACATGATATCCCAAATGTGCTCAATTGGATCCAGGTCTGGGGAACAGGCAGGTCGCTCAATAGTATCAATGTCTTCTTCATGCAGGAAATGCTGACACACTTCAGTCACATGAGGCCTAGCATGCTTGATAAAGACTCCGTCTGGTGAGTCGAAACGTTCCTGTCTGTACTGGGATTCTACTTTAAATAACGAAACACCTGTGCTGACGCCTTCTTTTGGATTTTTTCATGAGGCCTAGCATTTTCATGCATCATAAGAAACCCAGGGCCCACTGCACCTGCAGATGGTCTCACAATGGGACTGAGGTTCTCCTCCCGGTACCTAATAGTCAGGGTACCTCTGGCTAGCACATGAAGGGCTGTGTGGCCCTCCAAAGAACGTCTCCCGGCACCATTATTGACACACTGCAAAACCGGTCATACTGGAAGATGTTGCAGGCAGCAGAATGTTCTCCACGGCGTCTCCAGACTCTGTCATGTCTGTTATATGTGCTCAGTGTGAACCTGCTCTCATCCGTGTAAAGCACAGGGCACCAAATCTGCCAATCTTGGTGTTCTCTGGCAAATGTCAATTGTCCTGCACAGTGTACATACCACCCTCATGGAGTCTGTTTGTGACCATTTGAGCTGACATGGATGTTAGTGGCCTGCTGGAGGTTATTCTGCAGGGCTCTTGCATTGATTCTCCTGTTCCTCTGTGCACAAAGAAGGAGGTAGTGGTTCTGCTGCTAGGTTGTTGCCCTCCTATGGCCCCCTCCATGTCCCATGGTGTACTGGTCTGTCTCATGGTATCTGCTCCATGTTCTGGACACTGTGCTGACAGACACAACTAACCTTCTTGCCACAGCTCGCATTGATGTGTCGTCCTGGATGAGCTGCACTACCTGAGCAACTTCTGTGGGTTGTAGACACTGCCTCATGCTACCTCTAGGGGTGAGAGCAACGACAAAATGCAAAAGTGACCAAAATCACAGCCAAAAAAGGATGAGAACAGAGAAATGGTCTGTGGTCACCATCTGCAGAACCACCCCTTTGTAGGGGTTGTCTTGCTAATTGCATGTCATTTCTACCTGTTGTTTTCCATTTGCACAACAGCAGGAGAAATTGATTCACAATCAGTGTTAATTCATAACTGGACAGGTTGATTTCACAGAAGTGTGATTGACTTGGAGTTACATTGTGTTGCTTAAGTGTTCCCTTTATTTTTTTGAGCAATGTATAATATAAATCAATTTGGACCTTAAAGTTTTTATGTTCAAATAATTTTTTTTCTGGTAATGCATAAGTAAAAAAAAGTAATTACACATTTATGTATGCAGGATCCTTCATACTGCAAATTATAAATTTGACACTGATTATGAGATGGATTAGGTGTTAAAATCCAACTGAATTTCACTTCTCATTGATTTCAACAGTCGTCCGCACTGCATTTGCAGATTTAAAATCCCCAATACAGGAAAAAAAGTGACTTCTCTTCTTTAAATAAAAATAACATTGAATGGAAATGGTTTTTGTGCATGTCCAAAACACTGGCAAAAACTGGCACAGTGAAAATCTGTGGCACAAATCCAAAACTAAAGTGTAAACATACCCTAAGTTTGACCATCCAAAAAGTATGGAAGCATCTTAAATTATGTTGGGTCAGACACCCAGAAGCCTGAGGCTGCACTACTGAGATTCTAAGGACAACACGCGCAACATGTCAGATTCTGGCTGCCACATTTTTGTGGTGTATTTTGGGCCAAAAAACTGTTGTAGCCCTCTTCTACACATGTTTGAACAGTCGTACACCAAAACTAGGCGCAGTTTGCGCCAGGCAAAACACATTTGAATTCACCTAAGTTATGAGCATAGATATGCTAGCTATGCGCCTAAGATATGCTGCTATATACCTTAAGTTATATGCCCAAGATATGCAACGCTATGTTATGCAAGGCATACCACATGCCAGATTATGAACCCACATATGACAGTTTCATATATTCAGGAGCAATATACACTCATTTAATGTGCCTTAAAACTGGCGTGGTGGTGCCTCTTTCTGACATGTCGCCCTTCATGTTCTGACTTAGGGGCTTTAGTAGTAAATAGTACTGCACTGTGAGTGTTCATGTGAAAGGAATAGACATTAAACAGAAGAATCCACAACTACTTCAAAAGTCCATTGTGGGAGAGTGATAGTGAGCAGTAAGGAATCCTTACTTCTCACACCTTACTACTCATTTACTCATTATGGCTCCCCTGGGTGCCCTACTCTTACCAGTTCATGCTCTCTACTCTTTTATTACAAATATCACTTGACAAAGACTTTCTTCCTAAACTTTGTAGATTCTTTCTGGAATGTTCTTGCTTCATTGATGTTCCTTACTGCTTTGATTATGGAGAGTGGATACACCACTGTTTGATACTTGGTTGAAAAATCAAATCATTACAATGGTATTACCACAACGGACTTCTGAGGTTTGCTGTGGATTCTTCTAATTGATATAGCTACAGGCAGCTTCAGATTCACACTCCCTTGTTAGGCTTTGGGTGAGTCTATACAAGAAGGGAAAATCAAAAAAACATAACTTTTAATAAATCAGTCTAGAATACATGATATAAAGCACTGCACCAAATCAAATAATGGGACAAAATGCTACCACAGCAATAGGGGACTCACCCTAGTAAACCCTAGGAGACTAAATAACTAGCCCTACCCTACAGATACAGGGTAATCGCCCTGACAAGGACGCCCCTGTCCGTAACCTAGCCCTCAAAATACTCAACTCACCCTAGTAGTCCCTCCTCAAACAAAAGTTCCAACATGTTTTGATCCTCCTCAATAGTCTGTGGATCTCTTCAGGGGACAAATAGTTGGAGATACTAGAAGGACAAGAAAATATATACCTAAAAGGTAAAGATGGATTCACTGAGGTATAGGGTAAAAACACACGCTAACATGCTGTATATATATTGGTAAAGAATCAAAAATCTTTGGTTTATGAACAATATATGAGCATCAAGATTATTTGTGCACAGCGTCTGTGCTGTTGATAAGAATGTGATGTCACCATCCTGACCAGGGCTACTAGAGCAGGGAGAGGTGGTCAATGATCTAGTAAACCTTCTATAACCATGCAGGATATAAGAACTGCTTGGACTTTAAAAGGAATCAAAATCAGAACTGCAATGTATTTGGTAGTAGTTTTTATTTATTGTACATTTGCCTACAAGTTTAAAGCAAATCAGTGAGATGGGAATATCCCTTTAAGACTTAGCCTGTCCCTGGTGTTTATACAGTGGAAATGGGGCTGAACACGTTAAGAAGACGGGATTACTCTTTACACAAATGTCTGGAGATAGGCAGGGAAAGCACATTGAATGTTCATTTTTTAAAAGCCGTTTAACAATTGTTTCTTCCTTTGCATACAGTAGGCTTTAAATGAGGAAAAGAAACCTTGAAACGCCATCAAAGCAAATGGCCTGTGAATGTTGTTTCAAAGCTTATCATTAGTTGCCTGGATATTGTGCCACTGAGCTTGTTAGAGGTTTTTTTTTTTTTTTGAAGGGGAAGGTGTGACAAAATGCAGTCCTTGGCACAGTGAAATATGATAAAATTGAAAGGCACATTAATTCTTGCTTGATACATAGAATTAATTACAGGATTAACATCCGCTATGAATTTTTGCCAAAGATGTTTTTTTCTTTACCAGGAATAGACCCCGGGCTTTTTTTCTTTTCTCTCTTTTTTTTGTACACTAATGAAATTGCAAATTGAGTTCTGTTCAAATGATGCTTGACTAAAATGAACAATTAAAAATGTATTGGTCTCAATGAGATAGATCAACTGATCATTTTAAGGATTAATTAGTCTCAAGAATCATCTTCATTATGTGGCATCCATGAAACAAAACACTTACCAGAGCCTTGTTTTTCTAATTATCTGTTTTTACATTAAAGTGGAACAAAGCAGAAAAGATTAAAGAACGTAAATCAAACCTCCGGATTAAAATATTAAATTAGGAAATTTTTTCACCTTCAGATGACTTTAAAGAGAAAAGCCATTTCTCTTTTTATGGATTAATTTAGAAACATAGATCCTGAAAACATTTCTTATAATTTTTATATTTTTAAAATAACTTTTATAGAACTTTTTTACCAGAAAGCATAGTTTTTTTTTTCCATAAACAGTAGCACTTTTGTCCACTTCTAGTGAATGGGGCGGAGCTGCAACACCACAAAAGACATGGCTTGTTTGATATTAGCTGAGTATGGGTTTACTGACTTGAACCCTATGATGCTGTAAATTTGGGACTATAAAGCTTTGGAATTGATTGGAAACTTAGGGCCCGTTTACACGGCAATGGCCAAATTCCGGTCGGTTTATCCGCCCGGTATTTGTCCGGTTTGTGTGCCGTGCACAAGGCCGCGGTGGGACGGCTTTTCTCCGCGATGAGCGGAGAAAAGCCCTCCCCTTCACATTCACTTGCACATATTCCGTCCCAAAACCGGATGGAAGAATGTGCATGTTGAACGTTTTGTGGGCGGCCCGCGGGCGGAAGAACCGGCGGGCAGAAAACCCCCCGCAGTGGGGACTGCGGCACGGGTTTTCTATAGGAGCTGTAAATGGTTTAAATGGTCTGATCTGACACTTGGTTGCCTTTCTCTTAAATGTGTCTAGAGTTGTGTGGCATTTTTTATTCGGTTCTGCAGGGTATTGTTTACAATGAAGCAGTCATCAGTGTGTAATGTAGCCAAAGGACGTCCACTTCTTTACCTTTCTGTGACTCTTCCAGTCTCTCTGCTGATGACGCACTGTGACACTCTAAGCTCAGTGATCACTTCCCTCTAAGAGCATCCTGCTTTATGCCTCGCAATGGTGAGGTACTGTTGATCAATTGTAAGGTATTGTCTTGGTTTCGTCAAATGTGATCAAATGTGAACAGCATGATGAGTAGAACTGTTTAAATCCCCATTCAAACTAATCCCCTAAATTTATTGAGCGATTCAGGGATCCAACACCTGTTGGGAATTTTGCAGCTAAACTCCTTGTCAGAGACCAGCAAGTTGTGCAAAAAATACTGAAACATTGAACATCGAACAATAAAGTTAAGAGATGGTCTCATTTAGTTTGTTACAAAAAAAATCCAAGAAATTTTATGTTCATCCTGAAATTTCAGCCAAAAGCCAAATATCCCTAACTTTTTGTGAGTAGTGTGTATACAGTATATACAATGCCAGTAGGAAGCACTTACTTTTAACCTGTCATACATGTGTGGCAGGATAATGACCCTGGCTCAGGAGTAACACAATGTTGACAAAATATTGCAATGTCCAGGATAGGAGGTAACTAGGATCCTGGCTATGTATATACTTAGATGACGTGGTCAATGGTGACTACAGTATCTAACTGGTTTGATGGAGGAAGGCAGTGCCATCTGTTATCCTATCGCCCACTCATTAGATGTGATAGCAGGGTGCTGATTAGTTGTCATGGTCGCCACAAGCATGAGAAAGGCCATCAGGTCTGATTTACGGTACGTATTTACATTATACATATTTTACTCCAAAATTAGGCATTAAAAACCATATCCTTGTATGGCTACATCAAAAATTAGAAAGTTGTGATTTTTAGAAAGTTTAGATGAAATAGGGCAAAAATGCCACATGATAGACATGATGCCACATGATGTGACTGACTTACATACCATGTTTTAGCTCACAAATGGATAGTAACCATGATGTTAGTGTGAACAGTTCTGTATGTCACCCTCACTGATACACTAACACATCTGTAGGTTTATAACTAGAAATAGCTAATTCAATAATAATAATAATAATAATAAAATAATTATTATTATTAAACCAGATAACACATAGCAAACTCATTTTAAAGCCTTCTCTCCATTGAGTGACAGACTGGTATGGAGGGAGGGAGAACCCTGACGACTCTCTTATGCTATATTCTTGACAGATTTAATGGGAACTAAAGTAAGACACTGATTTTTTACCGAATGGATTTCTACATTTATTAAGATAATCGCCTATGAAGATAATGACTATAATTATTTTTCGTTACTCACATGCATTTATAAGGCTTATACTTGCTATTAGAGTAATGCAGAAACTGCACCAACCTGCCAGTAAATGATGAAAGCCAATCATATCACTGCTGGTTCCATGGTCATGAATTGGCTATCCGTTTTTTCCTACAGCTGTAGATTAGTTTAGAATTTTTCCTTCAGTAAAACCCAGCTGGGATTATATGAAAAATTCAAAGAGGAAATGTTTAAAGTCCCATATAAGCAGATCTGAGATCACCTATCATTGATCTCGAGTAGTCTTCGGAGTATCGGAGTATACTGTACCTAGTAAATCGATAATAAAATATTAAAGCCAACAAGAAAAACGTCTGTTGCTATGTTGTAGGTTCTATATGGAGTCTAAGTAGCTTTTTTCTTTTTTCTTTTAGCCATATTGGTCAATGTGTATGTTTCCAAAAGGTTTAAAGAACTGAAATGACAGTTTACATAATATTACTTGAAAGTGCCTGAGAAACCTGCTCTATAACATCAGTGCCATGGATTACGTTGTACTTTCATTATGTAAATGTGATGCAATTCTACTTTTAGATTTTTTTTTTATTGTGTTTATTACATTGATTTATTTTGTTAACTATTTTATACCTACATAACAAAATTATCAAATTTGATATTGATAGATATTAATGTTCCTATAGTAAGGACAGGGCAAGGTCACATTAAATATGTCATACATTTTGGCACACCATTGAAGCAAGACCTGACACACACAGGTATATTACACCCCTGTACAACTTTCAAACTTCCATTGCTAGTAGAGGAAAATGGCTACAGACATATGGCATGCAACAAAAATTTGGGTTTGGGGCAGAAACATAGGGGGTGTCTTTACCTTGTATTTTATAAATTTTAATTTTCTTTTGGCGGGAGGCCCCCCTTGGGGCTTTAACCCTTTAAAAAAATCCCCCTCACCCATCTCACACTGGTTTAAACGGAAACATAATTTTCTGTGGCCTTCCCATCTAGAAATTCCTCCCCCCCCCCTTCAGCCCCCCCCAAACCCCTTTGCTGCTGGGCCAAAAAGCCCTCTCTCCTGTTTACTCCCCCTGCCCTCACCCCTCTGCCAAATTCCCTTCACTGGTTCCCCAAATTTTTCCCAGGAGAATTCAGTTCGGGCTGCTAATAATGACATAAAAGGGTTCCCCAAAAACCCCATGCCCCCCCATACATCTCTCCCCCAACCCTCCGATAACCTCCCCTCACCTATCTCCGCTCCTCACAAAAAACACATCTTTTCCTTTTCTCCTTTTCCCAGCCCCTTTCACATAACCATCTCCAAGGCTTCTCTGTTGCTTTCCCTATGCTCTGGATCCACGGGTTGCCCCCAAACATCAGAACTCTATCCCTTTTTTCCTAGTTTTAAATGAAAATTTTGAAAACCCAATCTTTAAGGAAGATAAAACCTACAGTAAAATTTAACCCTGCCATTCCACCATAAAAATAAAACAGCTCCGCCCCCCCAAACTTCTGTTCTTCGGGGGCAGGGCCTTTTTCCCCTCCTTTCATGTCAGTGTTTTTAACGGTTATTTTGGGTTATTATTGTATTTGTCTTAAATTATATTTGCCCTTATTTTAATTTTTCCTGCCCCCCCCTTGGTTTGGGAAAGCGCCCGGGGAATTTAAAACAGCCCTCTAAAATAAATAATAATGTCCCATAGTTACATATTTTGGGAAAAGGGCCCGAAAAAAGACAAAAGTCCATCCATTAAAGTCTATATTGCTAAAGTTTAACCGGGAGGAAGGAAAAAACCCCAGGGGGGGTAGAAAGCCAATTGCCCTAAATTTTTTAAACAAAATACCCCCTTTTCCCCGACCCCAAACCTGGAATCAAAAAAAAATCCCTGGTTTCCAAGACCCTTCTCCAAAATTTAGTCATTTAAACTTGTTATTTATTAACCCAGAAATGTATCCAAAACCCTTTTTTGAACCTGTTTTTTGAATTCCCCCATGAAAAATTCCTTTTTGGCAGCAGTTCCCATTTCTCACGGGCTGAAAAACAGAAAGAATCCCTTTTTCTATGTTTATGTAAAATTTTCTTTACCTCTAGGTGTAGGGGCCCCCCTTTTGTTTTTGCCCGGGTTCCTGGGTATAAAAAAATCTTGAGAGAGTTTCCTTTTATTGCCCTTTTAAATAAATTTAACAAAATTTATTAGTCTCCCCGAAGCGGTTTTTTGTCCCCTAAACAAAAATTAACCCAATCTTGCTAATTTTTTCGGGGTTTTTTGAAAGTCCCCCCCAAAGTCCTTTTATTATTTTTGTTGCCCCCCTTTTGGCCCGTTAAGCTCATCAAGTCTTTTGTTTTGGGGGCCCAAAACTGTACAAAAATTTTTCCCATGTCCCGGTCAAAAAACCGGGGAACATATTAATGGGAGAATAATGTTCACCCCAATGTGCATCTATCCCCTTTTAAATACACCCCATCCCCCTGTTTGCCTTGGCAGCTGCTCCCCTGACACGGCTGCTAAATTTAAGGGTTTACGCCCAAATGGGTTCCCAAGCCCTTTCTCCATGCACTTTTAAACCCATTTGGGGGGGGGGGGGGGGGTTTTTCGGGTTTAAAAATTTAACCCTGGAATGGTTTTTCCTTCCCTTTGTGCATAACCTTGCCCTTTTAAATCGTTTTTAAACCCCCCTCTCCCTTATCTGCCCAGGCCTCCAACTTATCCAATCCGTGTAATAAACACTTTAAATCCTCTAATTGTGTTGATTACTTTAAAAAATTTTTGTATCTCTGCAAAAAACGATATTGTACTGGGGAAACCCCATGGAAAGATCATTAAATGAAAAATTTTCAAAGAGGTTTGGGGCCCAAAAACTAAAACGCTGTGGTCCCCCACTATTAACGGGACCCAGTTGAGTATTTCCCCGTTAATAAACCCCCCTTTTTGTTTTCTACCCACAAACCCCATTTTAACCCCAAAACTTGAAAAACATTTCCCCCACCCCCGCATTCTCTTTTAAAAACCTTTCCCAACCTTTTATGTGGCACGTATAAAATGCCTTTTGGGAAAAATCTAATATCCCAAACCCCTTTCCTCACCCCGATCCAGTCTAAACTAATTTCCCATCTGGGAAAGCTTTGAGATTAGTTTGACAGGACCGATCCTTCTTTAAACCCTTTATGCTGGAAGGGGCGTTTTTCCCAATTTATTTTAAAGTGAGTTTAATCCCGGATAGCTTTTGAAAAAAACCCCCCAAAACTTTTTTCCCCTACAACAGAGTTTAAACTTACCCATAATAAAAAAATAATAATAATAAAAATTTAATAACAAATAATAAAATAATAAAATAATTATAAAAATTTAAATTTCTGGATGAAAAAGATTTTGGGCACAGCGGACCCCCTTTTCCCCCATATAATATGCCGTTATTTGTATGGCAAAAATGTCCTTGAAAAAAAAAGCAAGACTTTCACTTCTATCACCTATATATGTTTTCAAAGACCATATGTTATGTACACTTTGTGGATGTTTTTTTTAAAAATCAAAATGTAAAACTTTAAGCTCTATCACCAACAACATCTTCAGAAGTTAAAACCCCGGAAAAACACTGAACATTTTTAGGGAATGGCTAAAGGGTTTTGGGCACTTCTAAAAAAGGGACCCCAAAACCAAATTCAACTTAAAGGGGTTCGCCCAAAAAAATTTTTTTTTTTAAACCCCCTTTAAGGCCCCCAAAAGTCATTTTTTGGCCTTACTGACACACCCTTTTTTTGAAATCGGGCATGTGCCCCCTTTAAATGTGAGAATAATTTTTGGGACATTTAAACCTATCCATTATTCTGAGATTGTTTTCTCGTGAAAAATTTGTCCCTTTTAAGTTGGGAAGAAAATTTTTTAAAACCATACAACCCCCTTTGGTTATTTTTGTGAAAATATAAAATTTCATGAAAAAAATTTAAAAAAATCTGTGTTTTTAAATTTTTCCCAAAAATTTCTGCGTGAAAGGGGAACAGATAATTAGTCTTTCAAAAAAATTTTTTAACTTTATCTACCATTTTGTCCACATAGGTGGGCATAATTTTTTTAAATGTTTTTTTTTTATATATTTTCATTAGGGGCCTTAAAAATTTTAGTAAGTAATTTCTAAAATTTTCAAAAAAATTTGCAATTAAAATTTTTTTTTAGGGACCCATTTCCAGTTCTGACGGGGCCCTTTTGAGGGGCCTGCATTTTAGATACCCCCAAAAATTTGATGCCCTTTAAAAAACTTGCCCCCTTAAAGTATTTTACAACAGTGTTTGGGGAATTTGTTAACCCTTTAGGTATTTAAACAAAAATTTTAAAAGCAAAGTGGAGGTGAAATTTAAAAAATTTCACTATTTTTGCAGATTTTCAATTTTTATCCATTATTCACTTGGAATTTTACTGCAAATTAAAATTTTTTGGGTTTTTTAAAATTTCCAATTTTTAAAAAATTCCTCCCCCCCTTTTCCCCCCCCCCCCCCCCAAAAACCCCCCCCCCCTTTTCCCCTTTAAAAAAACTCAAAAACCAAAAAAAAAATTTTTTTTTTTTTTTTTTTGTCCCCCCCCCCCCCCCCCCCCCCCCCAAATTTTTTTTTTGGGCCCTTTTTTTATGGCATTATTTGGTAAACCCAAATAAGCCCAGAAAAGGGGGCACCTCCCTGGCTCGGGGGTTCCCCTTTTTCCAATGCAATTTTATTTAGGGCGCCATTTAGGTTTGAAGGGCCCAAAGGTGCAAAAACCCTTAAATTAAACCCCCCCTAAAAAACCCCCCCATTTTTGGAAACTAAAACCCCTTAAGGTATATACGGGTTGGGGCCCAGAAATTTTTGGGAACATGCCACAAGTTTTGTTTTTTTTTGCTTTTTTCCCAAAAACATTTTAAAACCCACAATTATATATTTAATTGGGCTGAAAGTGCACATTTCCCCAGCTCCCATTAGATTTTTCCACACCCAAAATTTGGAAAAAAGGGTTTCGGATCAAGCTATTAATGAATTGCCTCCTCGTTTTTAAAGGGGACCAAAAGAATTGGAAAAGGGCTCAAAGTCCTGCAATTAACTCTGAAGGCGTCTCCCCGTTAACATAAAAAATCAATGAAGGGAGTTTAAAAGGCGGTTTTTTGATTCCAGGTGTGGGTTTTTGCTTTTTGGAACCCTTTTGCTGGGACCCAACAAACGCGGTCAAAGGGAAACTTTTAAATTTGATGTGAAGAAACCCCATCCTGAGGTGAAAAAAAAGAAAAAAACCCCATCAGAGAGATAGCGGGCCCATGTTGGGTAAAAAATCAACAGTCGGGTCCCATTTCCAAAAAAAAAAGGGAATTTGGGATGGCGAGCTTGGGAACCCCCCAAAAGGTGGGCGCCCCCGGAGGGACAACAGTGGGGATGTGCCGCATCCCTTTCTTTGAGAAGAAAAACCCGGGTTAAAACATCAACTGAAGTCCAAAAACCACTCTAAATGAAGTGGGTTTATCTGCCCCTTAAGTAAAACCAGTAAAGAGAAGACTCCAGGGAAAAAAAAAATAAAAAAGGGTTCCCAACATCTAAGCAACCTTTAATCAATCCCAAAAAATGACGGGCCAGATTTTAAAAATTTGGCCGAACAACACCCCCCAAAAACCCCACCCTAAATTCGGGAAAATTTTTCTATGGACAGATGGGACAAAAAACAACCTGTACCAGAATGGGGGAAAGAAAAATTTTTTTGGGGAAAAGAAAAAAGGGGAAAACGGACATGCCCAAAAGCACACCACATCCTCAGTAAAACTTTGGGGGAAAGGCAAAGTGATGGCAGGGGCATCCATGGTTTTAAATGGGCACTGGGTCACTTGTGTTTTTTGAGGGACATAACAGCAGACAAGAGTACCCCGGGATAAATTTCCCTGAAGTGTCCCCCGGGATATATTTTTAAAGCCCGGGTTTAAACCCAAATGCTGCAAAGTTGACCCCCCGGCAGCGTTCATAGTCCCAGAATTTAAATGCCCCCAAAGGCTAACAGCCAAAGTTTACCCAGGAGTTCAGGATTCCCAAAAAAGAAAAAACCATTTCTGCAATGGCCAAGTCAATAAACCAGATTTTCCCCCCAAATTGAGCATGCTTTTTCATTTGCTCAAAAATCCGGGATTTAAAGACGGAAAAAACCCACAAAACAAGAAAGACGGGAAGGTGCCATTTGTAAAGGCCTGGCCAAAAAGAAAAACCCCCCCAAAAAAAAAAAAAAAAAGGAGGAAACCCCCGGGTTTTTGGGGATGTCCAGGGGGTTAAAGCCCTTAAGGCGCGATTGCCTCCAAAAGGTTTTTCGCCACAAAAAAATTAAAAACTAAAAATTTTTTTTGGGTTTTGGGTTATGTTTAAAATTTGGCCCAAATTTACTTTTGAGCCCCCTAAAAAAAGGGGGAGGGGTTTGTAAAAAAAATGTGTACGAATTTCCTACATTTTCCCGATCCAAAATATTTTTGTTTTACCCATAAAATTAAAACTTAAAATTTCTGCATTTAAATTTTTCTTTGTAGAGGGTTTCTTTTTCAAACCCAAGGGGGGTGGAAATGAAAGACCCAACCCCGCAAAATTTGTGTCAACGGGCCCCAAAAATATTTCTGGCCCAAAATTTGTATACGGGGATGTAGGAGTTATATCGCCCCCAAAGGTGATTCACAATTCACAAAAATTCTTTTTTTATTTGGGCCTATTTCTGACAGTAATAACTTTTTTATTTTCCCGTGTGCACGCTTTTTGGGGCCCCTTTTTTTTTGCGGGGGGGAATTTATGTTTTTTTTTTGGTACCTTTAAAGGGGGTGAAAACAACATTTTGGGTTCCCCTTTTTTTTAAAGGGGTTTTTGTGAGGGTTTTGAACAAAATACAGAAATCCTGGTAGGGTTTTTTATTTTAATTTTTTTTTTGCGGTCATTCTGCTTTTAGATATGACATGTAGCTTTACTCAGCGGGTCGATAGAAACAGAAATACAAAAATTTGTATATTTTTTTTTTTTTACTGCTTTTTTTAAAAATTAAAAACACTTTTATTCAAACAGGAAAAACATTTCTTGCATTGCCATAGCCCCTTAGGGGCTATAATTTTTTTAAATTTTTCTGTTTTTGGACCCTGTTAAGGCTTGTTTTTTTGCGGGATGAGTTTGCCCGTTTTTATTGGTATCATTTTTGGGGGGGCAAGATTTTTTTGATCATTTTTTTAAAAAACCCCCTTTTTTTGGAAGGCAGAGTGAAAAAAATCCCTGCAATCCGGGTTTTATTTTTTTTTTTTTTTATTTTTTTTTTTTAACAGCCGCCCCACTGTGCAGTACCCTTAAAAAATTTCCTTTACCTTTTGGGTTGAAAAAAATTAAAGGGCCCGTTTCCCCAAATTTTTTATATATTTTTTTTTTATGTTTGGGAAGCATTTTAAAAAAAAAAAAGTTTTTTTTAGTGTGTAAAAGAATATTTATGCATCGCTTTCTTCTGAGAGCCATAACTTTTTTATTTTTCCGTATACAGGGCTTTGTTAGGACTTTTTTTTTTGCAGGATGAATGGATGTTTTAATTGTTACAGCGTTGGCGTTTATAGGCGTTTTTGATCACTTTTATTCCATTTTATGTGCTGCGGAATGAACAAAAATCTTAATTCTGTGATAGTTTTTTTTTTTTTTTACGGCTTTCAGTGTACGGATAAATTAACATGACAGATTTATAGGGCAGGTCGTTACGCACACGGCGATACCAAATACGGGTACTTTATTTAATTTGTGATCTTTTTTGGGGCGATTGGCGTTTGTAAAGGGGAAATGGGCGGTGTAGTGTTTTTTTTTATTTTTTCGTGTTTGTGTTTTACATGTTTTTCACTTTTTTTTTACTTTTTTTACTTTTTCACATTTTTTTTTTACTTTTCCTCTAGGGATTTGAATGAGATATCTTTAGATCTCTCATTCAATAGGAATCAATGCACAGCTTGTTGCTGTGCACTGGTTCCTATGACAACTGTCAGTCACGATGCCGGGCCATGCCCACAGGGCAGGACCGGGCATCGTGACTTAACAGACAACCCGGAAGGCATTCTATGCCATCCGTGCTGTCTGTCAGAAGGCAGGAGCTGCACGGATCGAGCGATCCGTGCAGTTGCTGTCGCAGACAGCGACGGAGGAGGAGCGATCTCCTCCTGCGTCTCTCTTAGTTATTGCGACCCGATGGTCGCGATAATTAAGGGGTTAACCGCCCCCTTCCGAGTGATCGCGGGTCGGGGCCAACGCTGTGGGATGTCAGCTGTAATATACAGCTGACACCCCGCGCCGATCGCGCGAACTCTGCCTTAGAGTTCGCACGATCCTCAGGACGTATGCACACGTCCAGAGCGTTAACCCACAAACGACCTGGACGTATGCATACATCCAAGGTCGTTAAGGGGTTAAACAATATATCTCCTAAAGTTAGACACATTTGTAATATACTTTCTTCAAAATTTCTATGGGCTTCCTGTGGTTCTACATCAGCTACTTTATGACAGGAAGCTCATTAAACCTGTGTGGCTGGACAAAGAGGAAACAGCTCTGTGTTGAGCCCAAGAGATCAGGTGATCAAATCGGACAGTCTTCAAAAACACATAATTTTGGTCCTTCCTTCCAGGGCTTCTAACATGAGTGGGGCTAAACTGAGACTTGGTTTGGGAAAGAGGGAGATAGACAAAGCACAACAAAGGATTCTAGAGTTTGTAATATTACTGGGCAAAGGGAAATAGCTTTAATGCAGGCAAAACTGCAAACTCCAATATTAGCCAGTAAAGGAAGGGACCTAAGTTAACAAACCAATTTAAACAAATAATCTGTATAATCTAAAGATCTGCTGGGTTTTCCACTCTCTGCTTAAGCCAGTGGAGAATGGTCCAGTTTAAAAGTAGCTTTAAGTTATGGAGTTATTATTTTTTAATTAATAATTTATTAAATCACTGTCCCAATAAAATGTGAATTAATTGGCAGCATTCATAAATGGAAACTTCCAGTACTAATGTTGGTGAGTAGCACTTGGCTTTAAGGAAAGGTTATTTTACATGACATTATCTATTATTTGCCACTTAAAATAAGCTAGTGGAAATCCATTAAATGGATGTATCTTGGAATATTCACTCTTGCCAAATGTATTAAAGAAATTTCTCTGAATGTTCTATTAACATGAATTGGGTTTACAGAAATTCATTCACATTATGTAGAAACAGCCCCATTCAGATAAATATAACTGTTTTTTAAGTGACAAAAATTAATCTAATAGATCTATCACATGTAAATGTTGCCTAAGAATTTGAGCTATGACTGTAGGTCCTGCTCTGCTAATTAGTCCCTAATGACCTTGAAAACAGGTTAGTACTCCCTGTAATCTTCTATCTATCATCTATTATTATGGCATACCACTCTACATGTGATGGCATTGCACCACCACAGTGTTGTCTAGCCACTTTCTGAATTCCTGAAATGTCCCTAAAATGATGGTAAATTATCCAGCTTTATTAAGTCTAATTAGAGTTCCCCTTTCATTTCATATAGTGCTCTGGAAAAATTGGAGGGGCGCTATGATTGGTTGCTCTGGGCAACAAAGTGAGTTTTCGATGTACACAGTTTTCATACATGTGGCCCTAATTGTTTTTTCTTAAATTTTAGTTTTTTTAGTTGTTCCCCTAATTTCCATACAGTTAAACCAAAAATAAATGGCTACCGACTTTTACTGTCAAAATGTGGTATAGTGTTGAAACTGATAATGACCCCTGTGATGATAAACTGCTGCGGGTATAGCCCCTTCTCTAAAGGCACAAGTGTTGTAAGTAGTGAAATAAATCCCTAAAGTCTCTGAAATATACAATTGCTGCTTTCCCCACAAACCACATATCTCCAGCCAAAGACATTTGTGAAACTTCTGTCTAAGCATGTTAAGTTGCCTTGCAAATCAGCACATTTACTATTTCAGGGTTTTGGCTGATGTCACTTTCAACCTCCATTTCTGGGAATCCTTTGAATTTGAGGCAGGACTCAAACACAGGAATGCAAAGTTACAGCTCTGATTCTCGACCCACAAAACCACAAACCTAGAGCAAAGATGTGCACAAGCTTTTCACTATATGTCTGTTTTCCTGTTGCTATGGTACTTAAAATTGAAATCAGGTTAACACATGAAGGCTCAACAACTTTCCTCATTCTTATAGTAAAAGTGTCAAAAGAGTCAATGGCCAACCAAGGTAACTAGTGAGATAAATAGACAGACAAATAGATAGATAGAGATGGGACAGACAGATAAAAATTATTAGACAGATAGACAGACAGACATATAGATCGATAGATATAGGATAAATTGACTGACAGACCGATAGATAGATAAATAGATAGACAGATGGATACATAGAAAGACGGAGAAATCGATAGATAGATAGATAGATAGATAGATAGATAGATATATAGACAGACAGACAACTAGAAACTAAAACTAGAGCACAACTTTTTAAAGAAATAATTCCTGGGTGTTAGTGATAAAAGACCTTGTTTACATGTCTACCATGAACAATAAAAAATCACAGCACTCTCAAAATAGTGTAAAAAGAAAAAAAATGCTCTTTATTCCAAAATATCCAAAGAAGTGATGTTTCGTTTCACATTTTTAGCTTGAAAAACGTTCAGAATGTGAGTCAAAATGTTATTGCTTTGGACATGTTGGAATAAAGAGCCCTTTTTACTTTTCACACTGCTTCTGAGATATTGTGATTTTTCCTTCTTTTAAATAGATAGCTAAATAGAGTACAGACTATATTCACATATACTATACATATGACTTTTCTTCAACCGTGTCATCATAGAGGTTGTCTATTGGTATTTTTTTTTAATAAAATGGAAAGAAAAGATTTAAACAAGCCTTGGTTACTTAATTAAACCCCCACTGCTGCTATTCCCATGCTCCCCAGGTCCTTGCTGATCTATTCTTCATGGTGCATAGTCTCGATACACAGGAAAGCTCACTCAGCCAATCAGCAGCTGAACTGGTAATCTGTTGCAGTCAGTGATTGGCTGAGGGAGCATTCCTAGCTACTTCCTGTGCATCAAGACCAAGTATCAGAAAGTGTAGATCACCAGGGACTCATAGAAGGAGTAAGGCAGCATTGGAGATTGAGGAGGTAAGTAAGGCTTGTTTTATTTTTTTCAGCCAGGCTGCCCCTTTTTAATGAAAAAAAAAAAAATACATTAATTCCTTTAAATCTTGTGTGGTGTCATCATACACCGCAGCAAATGCAATAGGTAACGACAATTTCATCACATCTTCCATTAAGAAGCTAAAGGGTCTAGGGAATATTGGTTATCACTGACAACCCATTGATAAAAGTGAAGCTTGATTGATCTGTTCTGCTTAGTTTAAAAATTTCAGCAGGACCTATAAAACCTTTTCTGATATCCTTGCCTGTAATATTATATTCTATTTGTAAAGTTGTTATGATTGATAATGAGCCATAAAGCTGTAGCTGTAATTACTCCATGTGCTAATGCTTTCGTTGTATTTAGTCCAATGTTGAGTTTGTGGAATGGTGCAGTAGTTGGGGTCTAATTGATTTCTAACATAATTCAGGTTTTTGCCCGACATTGCAATGAGAACTTTTATTAAGGTTGTTGCATTAGAAATTAGCTTTTTAAATGTCAGTGTTCGGTAAACTACAAATGAACTCCATTTGTTCAAGGGTTTGTTCACTTTGCAGTAATACATTACCAATAGTGCAGTAATAGGGGTCTAAGCTAAAATATTTAAGTACAAAAACCCAAATGGACTATGTGGCTTGAGGTTAAATAATTACAGATAAATTGCTCCTTAGGCAAATTAAATATTGTGACAGACTGAAAAAAATCAATAAATTTGCATTCCTAATTTTGATTAATGTAACTAAATTATTAAGTGCTATTATGAAAATTCTGATGGAGCTTTTGCTACCTCAAGTAATGTTGGCCCAACCTAAAGGGAACCCCCATTAGGTAATGTGGAGAGCTGCTAATTAATAGTTTATTCTGGGGGCTTAGGAAGACCAGGTTTTATGAATATATGGCTGAACAAAATACACTTTGTCACTTCAGCAAATTGCCAGGACATCCCAGATATAGATTTCACACTGATTGTCATATGGTATTTTTAGTTTTACTTAAGTATTTATTAATGGCTGTCAGTGGCTATGGTCAGCACACACAACAGTGTCATGGTCTATATTCTGCCATTAAGCTTGATTCAGTTTGTACTATCCATCGTCTGCCATGCTGAAGTCTTCAATGGTCTCTTATACCCAAAGCATTGCTACAAATTGACCACGACTCTGCTATACTACCTGTATTAAATATTTGACCATGATTATGTATATTTAGAGTGTACAGTTTAGATTGGTTCCCTACAATACTTGAATAAATACCACATAAGAACACATCATCCAGAAATTCGAGTGCCAGTACACCCTGTGTATTGGTTTTATAAAATAAAGATGGCAGTGGTCACCTCCCCATGAAGTGTGCACCCAAAATACGTATAAGAGTTGTTCTGTCCGTGATCGTATATTTCTTGTAGTGACTTTAATCTAGTGACTAAAACATAGTTTCACACTGACTAAGGATAAAAACATACAAACTTCTGGCTACATGTGGCTGCAACCATGCCACCATACAGTTGCCAATTTGGTGTAGCAAAGATGCATAGCCATTGGTGGCCACATTGGACATAGTTGCAGCTGCATCCAACCAAAATCTTGAGTGTTTTTACCCTAAATGTTGGTTGTCCTTCTATGCACACCATTCTTGTTCAGTGTTTTTCTCTTAGCAGACACCTAAATTGAGGTTTCTACTATCTGTAAGGTCTTTTGTAGATGTTTTGCAGTCAACCTTAGGTCCTTTCTCGCTTCTTTGTGATTTTCTTTAGTGCTCTTGAAGTGATCTTAAAGGGGTTGTCTTACTACATTGATTCATCTTACCTCAGTCCTGTTTTCTTGGTTTCATTTTGAATTCAGGGGCGTGTTTACTGGCTTCTACTATGCTGCAGTAGAAGCCAGGTCTGTAGCTATAGCGACCAGCGCTGGCAGCCTATCAGGAGAGATCAAACAGGTCTGTAGCTATAGCTACCGGAGGAACTGATGCAGCCCATACAAGAGGGGATATCTCAGAATAGGTAGGACACTGTTAATGGACATATATTGTTTTTGCAAGATCCTTACCATAAAAAGCAATCCTTGTAATGAGACAACCCCTTTAACAGGCTGCCCATATCTAAGGAACGTAGCAGTCCTAAATTTTCCCCATTTGCATTCAATTTGTCTAACTATGGATCGATGTACGCTGAGCCCTTTAGAAATGCTTTTGTAGTCTTTTCCAATTTTATGAATCTCACTAACACATCTTTTGAAGTGTTCATGCTAACCAGTCTTTCTTAAAAGGAACCTGTAACCTTCCTTATGTTGCCCTCAGGGGCAGCAAAGGATAGTGGCAGACTGCTGCTTTTAGTGGTCTGTCAATTATGCCATAAGCTTAAGCAGTTTTGGAAAACTTTGGATATGAGATAAGTAAATCTTGTTCATTAGCCACTACTTGCGCCCTTCCACACTTTTCTAACTATTAACATTAGATATGTAGGAAATCAGCAGCAGGTGTCAAGGTTGTCTGGTATTACTTTCTGCTGCCTCAGTGAGGTCAAGATAAGTAAGGTTCACTTAGAATAATAGGTTTGTCAGTAGAGCTGAGCGAGCAGTAAAAAGTTCTAGTTCTAGTTCGATTAGAACCTCAAACTTTAGTGTGTTCGGTTCGAGGTTTTGTTTTAACTAGAACCCCATTAAAGTCAATGGGAGAAGATGTTCGTGTTAATTCTTATACCTATACAGGTGAAGAGAAGCTTGAATTACCATCCATAACAGTAAATTGGATACGTGGAACAACTTGGTTAAGAAAATTTGGCTCTAAGAGTTACATAAAAAAATTGAGGAGCTAATATACTTCATTCCTTTCAATGGCTAACTGAAAAGATAAGGACAGCTTGCAAGCAGGGGCGTAGCTATAGGAGGTGCAGTGGTAGCAGCTGCTACGTGGCGCTGCATCCTGGGGGGGCCAAAAGCCCCTTTGACACATAGGAGATTTGGAAACGGGAATTATACAATTACTGAACCCCTAAAACTACAAAAACGGAATTTTGGGCACTGAGTATGATTTAGCAAGTCCAAGTAATCTGTATAATATATATCAATATATATATGAGAGTTAGGCGTTATGTGAAACTGCAAATGTCACCAAATAACAGCTTCTGGAAAGATGCAGCCAGCAATACCAAACGCCCTAACTATTACTGTTTATGGAGAGGAAAATGCTAACTAACTAAGAGCAGTCTGTACAGTACAGAGAGTGAGCTGAAAATGCCGTTCACAAGGCAATACAATGAAATATATCTAACATGGTCATGTGATTTTAGCAGCGATGATGTTTTTGATACTTCTCTGTGCTCTGGCCTGATTGGATGGCCGCCAAAAGTGCAGAAAGGGGATTGGATGGCCTCCAAAAGTGCAGAAAGCCGCTGAAAACGAAACTGAAAATGGCGTGTCCAACTAGAACTTTACTCAAATGAATAGTAAAATGTTCGATTTGAGTTCTAAAAATCGAGAAATTCGACTAGAACTTAACTTTTCTAGAAGAGTTCGATCAACACTATTTATCAGTAACCAGGTTTTGTGTGTTTTGCAGTAACCCAAGAGTTTACTTACTTTTTTCACCTGCACTGTGGATGTTTATTCATTGTGCTCATTAAAAAAATAAATGCTAAAGCTGTTTGTGTGCTATTAATTATATTGTTATTGTCTATAATTGTGACAATTAGTAATCAATGTAGAAAATCCAGGTAATTTCAAAAGATTCACTTTTTCTTAAAATTGTATATGTAACTATAAAACATGGATCAGAAACTTAAAAGTAAGTTTCCATCATATTGTTAAATTCATAGTGCAGGCACAGTGTGGGGTCCTATGTATATTTACTGCCTATTAAGGAAAGGGCTGTATTGACTAAAAGCAGAAATATCACTGATGACTCCACGGCTGTAATCATGGGCAGGGTGGACTTTTATACCAGCAGTGATTAGTTCTGTTCTTTGTATTTTTCTTTGTAAAGCCTGGTTAAATTACATGAGAAATGCAGAGAGGAAATGTTAAATCTTCTGGGTATTTTAACCCCTGACATTGAGAACATGACTGTTCTTATGAAACACTGTTATATTCATCTTTCATTAAGACCATTGTGTATATCTCATTAGTATTTATGATTATTAACTGTACGACTTAAGGTTTCCCTTATGATTATTTATGTAGCGTGCTGTACGTTTTTTAATAGGTATTCCTGGATAATGGTTATTTATGGGACTTTGCTATGATGTTCCAAATGAGAGTAATACACAATGCTTAATACATATTTCTTCTTCCCACTCAGTGATATCACAAGAGTTATCCCAGAAACCTTTTTATCCTGTACTGAAGCAGTAAGATTCTATTAATGATTACAGTTAGAGATGGGTGAATTTCTCGAAATTCGGTTCGCTCACTTCGCCAAATTTCCCGACAAAAAATTAACTTACGTTCCGATATTACTTCAGGGACGAATCACGTTTAAAAAACAGCTATTTCCAGGCTGCACAGAGCCTGCAGTTGGTACTGTAGTAAGATAGGAACGTCTAGTGCCATGCTTAAATTTAGCAGTGGGAGCTTGGGTTTGGTTCTTCATACATGTTGTTTGTTTTAGTATGGACACGCACATGCTTCCGCCACTTTAGAATCGTTCAATCTAAAATCTCCCTGGGCACTTAAAGGGCAAAACTGACCAAAAAACTGAAGGGGGAAGAATGGGAATGTAGCCTGTTAAGTCATGGCAGAGACAGCTGGAAAAAACAAGCTGAGGCCAGTGGCAACATCTGTGACAGAGTGTGGAGGGTGACGGCAGGCAGCCACAGCCAGGCATGAGGTTTCAGAACATGGCACAATGACATTCTGGAAGGTGGCAAAAACAGGGAAGGCACAGAGTGGCACAATGACTCAGTGTGTGTAGGTCATGGCAGCACGCCACAGCAGCAGCATGAGGTCAGACAGTGGCACAATGACACAGTTGTGTAGGTCCGGCCAGCAGCAGCATTGAGGTCAGACAATGGCACAATGACATTCTGGATGGTGGCAAAAACAGGAGTAGGCACCAGAGTGGGACAATGACACAGTGTGTAGGTAACGGGCAGCAGCAACAGCAGCAGCATGAGGTTAGACAGTGGCACCAATGCAGAGTTGTTACGGTCACGGCAGCAGCTACAGAGCAGAATGAGACAAGCAAGTGGGAACAATGACATTATGGATGGTGGCAAAAACAGGAGTTGGCCACAGAGTGGGACAAATGACACAGTGTGTAGGTCAGGGGCAGACAGCACTTAAGCAGCAGCATGAGATCAGACGTGGCACAACTGACAGTGTCGTGCAGGTCACGGCAGCAGCTACCAAGCAGCCATGAGGTCGACAGTGGCACAATGACACAGTGTGTAAGGTCACGGCTTAGCAGAGCAACATGAGAGTCAGTTTTTTTCCCAAAGACAGTGGCACATGACTATTCTGGGGTGCAAAAACAGTAGTAGTCAACAGAGTGGAACTATGAAATGAGAGTGGAGGTGACCGGCGGCGAGCAGCATGAGGTCAGACATGTGGCACAATGACATTCTGGATGGTGGCAAAAAACTGGAGTAGGCCACTGAGTGGCACAATGTCAGAGAGGAGTGGAAGGTGACCGTGGGCTAGCAGCAAGAGCATGAGGTTCAAGTCAGTGGCCACAATGACATTCTGAGGTGGCAAAAAATGGATTAGGCACAGAGTGGCACAAGACAGAGAGTGGTGGTGAACGCCGGCAGCAGAATGAGGTCAGACAGTGGCACATATGACATTCTTGAGTGGTTATAAACAGGAATAGGCCACAGTAGTGGCTCAATGGACACAGTTGTCTAGGTCACGGCTGCTGCCACAGCTCGCAGCTTGAGGTCAGTAACAGTGCACTATCACCATTCTGGAAGGGTGGCAAAAATCTGGAGTAGGCCAACAAGAGTGGCCCAATGACAGTGTGTGGATTAGGTGACGGCGGCAGGAAGCAACCAGCATGAGGTCAGAGGTGGACAATGACACCATTGTGGAGGTCACGCCCGCAGCATCCACAGCTGCAAGCAGAGGTCAGACAGTGGCAACAATGACAGAGTGTGGAGTGGGGTGGCAATACCGTCCCTCGGTAATGATGGTTGGTGGCATGATGGAGAAACTGTCAGCAGATGTGTGGCTCAGGAGGGTGGCGCCATTCAGAATAGTGGCTGAGGGTAAGGTAGTTTGGGAACCCAGCTTCATTTATCACAGTTTGGGTGGAGGCGTCAATGGTCTGATGTAGTCTGACGCCTAAGGCTTTGGGTGTGGAAGAGACAATCCTGCGATCCAAAGGCTCTGATTCTTCTTGACAAAGGTCAGTCGTTCCACATTTCCTGTGGAAAAGAGTCGTTCTCCTTGGGGGAAACGATGCGCCCCCGGCGCACTGAACTACCCGCTCTGATGCCAACTACTGGCCGGGCATGGATAGCTTCTCCACTGCAAACTCGGCAAGTTGAGGCACACATTCCATTTGACTGCACTGTAGTCCAGCGGATCTTCTAACTGGGGTGGCAAGGTGCTGTCCCCAAGTGGCCACCCCACAACGGTTGGTTCAGGGTCTGCTCCAGGTTCTGCTGCTGCTGCTGTGCTTGCTGGCGGAACTGTCCTCTCACTAGGAGGGTGAAGGAAGATGCCTCATCAGTGACTCCAGGAATCTTACGGTTTGCTGCTGATGGAGCTGGTACTGCTTCTACGCCCCCCCCCCCCACTTGGGAGAAAGGCTCCCATTTTGGACCCGGTTAGCGAGGGTCACAATAGGGTGGAGAGCAGGAAGTAATCCCTCTGCGGATGCTGACTATTCGGCTGTCACTAGCCAGGCAAATCAGAATTGCTGCGGGCCATCTGCACAAGTGACTCCGAGGGGCATGCCTTCGGCTCCATCTCCACTGTGTACTGCCACGGGTGCTTGCGGGTCATTCTGCCTCACTTCTCATCTCCATCTACCTCCTTCCAGCGTGATCCTCCTCTCTTGTCACCTGGGTAGGAAAATACACCATTTCACCTGACAATGCTTCTGACCTCCAAGTCCTCTCCTCTCCTCCATTTCAGTCCCACACCGGAACTCATGTGGCCGCCAAGATTGTAGTCGCCACAGTCTTCCAGTCTCTTGCCCAGACAGATTTTTCAGCATCTGTTCCAGGACATGAAGCAGTGGAATGACGTTATTATCCCCGTGAGTAATGTCGTCTGCCAAATAAGTAGCCCTCTCGAATGCCTCAACAAACGGCAGGTGTCAGCATGAGCTGCCACTGGCTGACTTCAAAGTTTCACAGGGGAGAGTACTCTGTTCAGCCTGGTTCATCAAAAATCGCTTAATGGCCTTTCTCTGTTTTCATACAGTCGGTCAACATGTGCAGCTGGAATTCAACGGGTGGAACATCACATATCAGAGTGTTGTTTGGTAGAGGCCGTTCTGCAATGCACTCGAGGAGGGTATGTTCATGGCTTTGAGGATATGGGTATGAAGTGCATGCACAGTTTCCTGGCATTTTCAGAATCTTCTGAAGATCAGGTACCTTTTCACAACAAGACTTGAACACAATGCGCCATGCAGGGCGGCTTGGACCATCCCTCCTCGGTGCAGCCCGCCGGACCCATGTGCCTCCCATTGTCCGTCACCCATGGTTCCGATTTGCAGTTGGCGCGGAGAAAGCCGCCACACATGATTTCTTGCTGCATTACGCGGAGCAGGTCCTCCCCTGTGTGACTCGTTTCACCGAGGCAAGCAGGCTGTAGAACTGCGTGACACGCTGTGCCCTAACTTGTGGTTAATGATGGAAGCGTACTTGTGGAGGCTTGAGATGGTGGTGGTTGGTGGGGAGGAGGAGGCGGACATGGCGCAGTTTGACAACGTGGAGGAGAAAGCGGCGTCTCCTGTCCAAGATGTGGTGTTGCCTGGGCCGAGAGCACATTCACCAGTGGGCCGTAAACGGATATGTACTGGCCCTGGTCCGTAGTTACACTCCGACGTCCGCGCTGACGTGCACCTTGGAACAAACCGATTAAGCTCAAGGAATGGGCCACCTTCTGTTCTAATATTTATGAAAGAGTGCTGGTAATGCCTTTTTGGGAAAAAGAAATTACGGCTTGGAACTCTCATCTCGGCTCGGCACAAGCATTAGTTCTCTGAATGTGCAGAGCCACCATTTTGGAAAGGGTGGGACTGCAGCACCAACAACTTGACAGGAGTATGGTCACTTCTGCCATCCTTAGATGGTTGGGACGCTACTGTGTCTCATTGCAATGCCTCACTGAACAACTGCTGGCGCCATGAGTTAGCGAGGAGCAGGAGCATCTTGCCGGTGAGATTATGTCAAAGAGAAAAAGCTCCCTTCTTCAGAGGTGGTGAGCCTTGATGGCTGCAATGGCATTCTTCACATGTCGTTCTTCTTTTCATCCCCAATATTTTTTATCATATCCCCCCCCCCCCCCCCCATAATTTCTTATTTCTTATTATTATTTTTTTTTTTTTTATTTTTCCGGCAGGATGGACTACCACATCTGAGCCACGTTATCTCCAGGCACCGGATGGGTGACGCTGCATGTGTTGGACGCAGGGCCGTGGTGCCAACTTAGATTGTGGCCACGCTTCACTTTCTGCTACGATTCTACATATACCCATATTCGGCTCCTCCGGTGTCTTAGCAAAGAACTGCCACACTGGCGAGTATTCAGATTTTAACGCCAAAGCTCCGCCTGGTGACTACTGCCGGCTGCCTCGCTGAGCCCCTGTTGCCGTACTTTCTTGGACTGAGAAGCGGGTTTTTTTTACCCCGTGGCCGCTTGGCTCCCGGACCCTCACACTGCTGCTATCTGCTGACTCACGGCCACACGACCCAACTTGCTGGGACACCGCTGCCTGACGGCGCAAGCTGACGCCCTCTTCTCCTGACGATGGATGAAGCCCTTGCCTCACCCGGCTCCCAGTTCGGTTTGTACATCATCATCTATTTGTGTTTCATCTTCACTGCTGTCCTCATCACGGTCTTGGTTATGCAGAGGCTGACCCCTCACAACATGACCTCCCATGCCACTCTCACATCTATACTTTGCCGCCTACTGCAAGAAGCAGGGGATATTGGCCCATTTCTTCGCTGCCAAGTAGCTGCTGACTGCCCTCCTCAAATTGTTCATCCTCGCTATATAGTGGCGCTGAGCCCAGACCACATAGTAGATCTCTGGCTGAGGGAACCGGATGGGACAGAGCGGGTTGAGGACAGGTGAGGGCCGCTGACCCGCTCCCGGGCCATGCCAACTAAGGGTTGTGTCTGACGTTCCCACCGACTCTTGGCTGGGGTTGTCAGATGTCATCTGGGAGGAAGTGGATGACCTAGTCAACCAATCAAGAACCATTGGGTTGCTGAACAACACACGGCCGCTAGATGACAGCGGCAGTTGTGGCCTCACCGAGTGACCCCTGCTGCGACGTCCCCTTGCTGTGCTGCGACCTGGGCCTGGAATGTTTGTGCCTCTGCCACTCGCAGGTGAAGAGCCTGCCACCTCTCTGTCTGACATACTGTTTGTTCTAAAATGTACAGACACTGTTTGATGAAGATATCTGTATATGATAAATACACACCCTGTATTTGACTCCAAATGAACCCAGTAACAAGCTTGGTAACCCTTGGATATAAATTGCGCTCCACAAATGGGCAGGAAAAATTGACTTGTATGTGCCGTTTAAAAACTCTGTGTATTTTACTGAATGTAAAAGCACAAACAGGCTTAATTAACCTTTTGGATATGAAAAAATTATGGCTACAGGAATTTTCTTCTGTGGCGGTGAAAAACAAAGTTTCTGTTTACTGTGATACAACTGCAGGAACAATGCTTAATTAAACCCCTGGATGTAAATTGCGCAAAAGGAAAATTGAGCAACAAAAACTACGAGTTTTGTGGCCGTGTTACAATGGCGGTGGTTTTCTACGCTACACAACAAGAGAAAAAATTGTTTAAATAACCTTCGCCTTGTGAATTGGCTGCAGGATAAAATGTATTTTTGTGGCGGTTAAAAGACGGTTTATTTTTGTCACCCAAGCAGAAAACAAGCTAATTAACCCCTGTATGTAAATTGCGCCAAAAACAATTGCGCAACCACAAACTACGGAGATTGTTGCGTGTTACAAATGGCGTGTTTTTCATACGCTACCAACAAGAGAAAAAATTGTAATTAACCTTTGCTTGTGAATTAGGCTGCAGGAAAAAATGTATTTTTTTGGCGGTGAAAGCGGTTTATTTTAGTCACACAGGCAGAAAAACAACGCTTAATTAACCCTGGATGTAAATTGCGCCAAAAAATTGAAGCAACCACAAACTTCGAGCTTAGTAGCGTGTTACAATGGCGTGTTTTTCTCGCTACACAACAAGAGAAAAAATTGTAATTAACCTTGCTTGTGAATTAGTGCTACAGGAAAAATGTATTTTTTCGGCGGTGAAAATGATGGTTTCTTTTAGTGAACACAACAGCAGAACATCGCTTAATTAACCATGGATGTAAATTGCGCAAAAGAATTGAGCAGCCAAAAATGAAGTGGTATTTGTATTGTAAAAACGCTGTTTCTTTAAATTGAATACAAACAGGAACAGGCTTAGATCCCCATTGGATATTCAATGTGTGTGAGCAGATAGCATTAAAACTGTATATGCAGCTGCAGTGGACGCACACTGGACTTCAGGATCCAATTACCCCAACAAATCAGAAACTATAGAACGTTAGAGAAGCAGTCTCTGAGACAAGTTGGAGAATCTCCACAAAAATCGACTGTAGTAAAAAATCAGTTCTCAGTAAGAGCTATTACAAGCACCTACCCTAATCAGTACAGTGAGGAGCGGTATGAGCTCCCCAGCGTCGCGCCGGACTTATATAGTGCCGGTGACGTCACAGAAATCCCGGAGTCTTTGATTGCTTTTCAATTTTATCTCTGCACATGTCATTTGCAGGCTATGCCCTTCTTCCTCCCAGAGTGCTTTGCCCCATGTAACACCATTGCTCGCAGCCATTTTATATCAAAAAGCACACTTCGTTCACCTGAGTCTCCCAAACTTCGACTTCGTTCAGAACCGAAGTTTTCCTGAATTATAAAACGAATTTCCCCCCCCCCCCCCCCCCCCCCCCCCCACTTCGTTAGAATCAATTGCTTCATCTCTAATTACAGTTTTACTATTTTTACCTATTTATATTTACTTTCCAACTTCCTAAATTTCTGTCCTGTTTTGATTGAATATGTAGCATCAGAAGCAAATTCTCTTTTCAATCCCTACTTAGAATCGTTTCCCTCTCCAAAGTTGCACACAGAGTAATGTGTCTCCCCACATCATTTCAGATTGCTACAGTGTGCTCATTGCCTTTGCTGTATTTTCTCTGCTTGTCAGAGAAGGAGAATGCTGCTCTATTTGCCACATCTATTGAAAGGGGGAAAGATGGTGAAGAAATGATAAAGAGCAAAGCAAATCAGGCACCCCTTCTGCAACGACAAAAGGACCCTACAAACAAAAAATGAAACATTTGGGCACAGTCCCAAAAAGTGGCGCCCGTAGCCAGTTTAAAGGGGAAAAAAGTATTGTAACTCGCAATGTTTTCCAAATTTTTCTGAATTGTTTTGAAAAAGGGGTTGTATTTGGGGTCTGGGAATGTTTTAGGCGTTGCGCCTTTTTCGGCGAGTGTGTGCTTGGGGCGCTTTTTTGGGTGTTCCGGCTTGTAACTTAATATGGGCGCTTTGTTAGTTTATGTATTTTTTAAAACGAGCATTGGTTTTTTTGGATCCCTATTGTTTCCCCCGGCATGTAGGGATTGGGGGCATGTTGGGGCCCCCTTTTTTCTGGCTCCCTCCAAATTTTTGTCACAATTGTTTTTGGGGGCGCATTTGAAAATTGGCATTTGGATTTGAGCGAGTTGGGAGCAAATTCAAATCAGAGCGCAACGTAGGCACAGATTTACAACTTCAACACAGCCAGAAAAAAGTACAGGACGAATTCTGCAAGAACCCCGGGGCAAAAAAAAAAAGGGGGGGCATTTGCCCAGTCCACTAATGTACTCACTTTCGCAACTCACACAAAAGGAAAGTTCAGACAAAAGCAAATCGAGCCAAACAGCCGACAAAAAAAGGGGCCACCACGCATACAAATCGTGATGCCCTAAAACACACAAAGAAAACAAGCGACAGTGTAACCCCCAAAAAATTGGGAAGATGGGGAAAAAAAAAGGCCCCTACGCCCCCACAAAAAATGGCGCAAACCCAAACCAAAAGTTGGCGTGGGGACTGTCACCCTTAATGTGTGTCCACTTAGGATGTGGAATGCTTTACGGCGGAATTTAAAAGACTACAAAAATTTTTTGGTATGACCATGATTTTTTTTCAGGTTTTTTTTTTCACTTTTGGGGAAATTTCGTGGGCCAATGTGCCGCAAAAAAGATCAAAGCCCTTGAGCACTTCTCATTGCTGCCTGTAAAAATAGCGTCATCTTTAGGCAAAGTAAGTTACTCGAGTATTTGTTGGCGCCATCAAATACTAAAGTGAAGGAGGCAGAAATCTGCCTTGGGAAGCCCGCGTCGTTTCCTCACTGAAATTCCACACTTGCAAGCATGGAATTTTGAAGGATGGAAACAAATGTGTTCTTGGCGCAAACATGCCTGCACTGAACATATACAGACTCAGTAACAAATAAAAGACCTATTTAAAAAAAGGATGATACAGACCATAAAATTCAAACCCTAGCATATGCTTCAACTTCATGCCTCATCCAAAGGAAATGTTCATGCCCCTGGCACAATCTAATAGACAGATACTAATGGCAGGCCTAAGGGCCTTTGTTAGGACCAATGAATGAGATGGCAAGCCATTGGTATCCTGTGATCATTTTGTGAAATGCCAGTGCTGACAATGAAGAATCTCCTCTCCATCTGTCAAATGATATAGATGCTGCACTTACTACTGAGGGGTTTTAACCCCTTTATGATACATAATGAAAATGTACATATATTTTAGGTAAAAGTTCACTTTATAGCATACTTTATTATTATATATTGTGTTGTATATTATAATATATTTAATTATCATGCTGTGTTATTATATATTAAGGCCTTGGCATAAATTAAGTAATGCAACCAATTTCTTATGCATTATTTAAAATATACCTGTAATTATAATTTATTTATCAAAAGTGAATAGATAAATCAAAGTAATATACATTATTTTAAGAAACTGGCTTCATCATTACCTTCCAGAGCCTGTTGTTCTTATTTCCCTAATTGTAGGCTTTTTGTAGTTTAGAAACTCAGGGCAACATGTATGATTTTTGGTGCTTAGATTCCAATTTTTATGCACATTATAACAGTGTAGAATGTGCCTGAATCTATGAACCTGTTTTACTGTGGGTTATAAATCAGGCGCATTCCAGTGCAAAGACGACAATTCTGGCTCTGGTAAACCACTTTTAAAGTGGTCTACCTGTTGCAACAGTAATGTGCCTACTTTTGCCATTCTCCCACTCATAAATGTGTAGAATTGTACGGTTGTAGTGCGACAGACCTCCAGCATGGCCCCCCGATATCAGGTGCATTACAAAGTGCCACGTGCGCTCTGTAATGCGCCTGATACTGGAGTGTGGCTCTTTAAAAATATTGCGAACGCGGCTGCGCTGAAAAGATGCCAGACTTCTGGTGCAGCCCCGTTCATACTTGTTACCCTCAGTCTCAAAAGTATTTATCTAGTGTAAAACTGTAGCTAAAAGACAAGGAGCGTAAGCAGAATAATGCAATTGCAGTGACTCTCTTACAGTGTGTGTATGAAAGACTGCATGCTGTGAGAGAGGAATCCACATCTGCAGTGATTGTGTGTGTGTTTTTTTTTTTATAATTTGTATCTGTGTAATAATATATCTCACTCATACCTGTCAACTCTTATGGAATATCCAGCAAATTCTCAGATAACGAGTAGGTCTCCTGGACACCTGAAATCTCCTAGATGCTTCTTAACAGCTAAAGGAGAGGATAAGACAAAGCTGGGAATAGCATGTAGTGAAAAGTAGGGATAGTAACATCATGTTGCTATATTAATTTTGGGGTGTGCAGAAGTGGGTCACATTCCATAGGATGGGGAAGGGCCTACTTAAAGAGGTTGTCTCATCTTGTAACTTCTGGTCTAGGACCAACTAGTAATTTACTACAAGCCTCAGAGAAGGAGGAGATGGCCAAACTTGTGCAGTTTTCCCCATTCATTTCTTTAGGAGTTCCCAATTCAGCTGAGCGAGTGTGCTCTACTATATTCAGAACTCCCATAGTTGGCCTCAGACAAGAAGTTACAAGGTGGCAAATCCCCTTACAATGAACAGAAAACCCATCTTCAGAATGTTCTTGGTGTCCCTTCTCAAAAGTTGGCAAGTATGAGTATGCTTAACATTGTCATCTGGTAGGATGTAAGAGCTTGTTGATGATTTTAGTGGTAATGTAATGGCCAGGACAAGGCATCTTAGCACCTTAGGTAAATAAAAACAGGTTGTACACCCCCATGAAAAATTCAAATGCCTGGTCTTGACCTGGCTTATGGTTCTTGTGGCTTCCCCCATTCCCAGCTACATGGAATAGAACAAAAAAAACACACATGCAGAGTCCTTTTTTGGAGGTTTAATTTTTACAGAGTGTATCTAACAGACGGTACCTTACATACCTCTGTCTATCCATCGTCCTAGCCCCGGATAATGTTATGTTATTTAAAGTAGTTCATGCTTCTGGATATTATTGGGGCCCGATACTCCAAATAGATATGAGTGATAAGAGAAGAAAGCTCAACAACTATTTCAAGTAATTCATCACTGTCTAAGGAATTTGTACAATTTGCTTATATATTTCCAGTTTCCCTTTGTTTTGGCTCAAGAATAATAATATATGTACCACGAGAAGCCATAAATCCATAAATCAGGATCATATTTTCTTTAATTGTTAAGTGTGATAAATGTTGACTGTATTATTAGGAATAAGCCCAGTCTGAACTAATGGTAGCATGTAAGAAATTATCATTTATTCATATCTTTCAGTTGGCTAGTAACTATAACTATAATATAAATGATGCGGGTGGGATGAATTTTTTTTTCAGAAAACCAAATCCATTCAAATTAGTATTCTCATTATGGGCAAGCTACACCTGAAGAAACATACATGAAATCATACTAAAGTATAATATTTATAATATATCACCTTGATGAATGTGATAACTTGCAATGAAAATGTATCTTTCAGTGTTACTTGGCCAAGCAATGCAGAAACGATTTAAAAGATGAAGAGTACAATAATATAATGGGCAGCTACAGCTGAAATACTATCCGTAAGAGCAATTAAAGTTTAAAGTTAGCCCCAAATTGTACTTTTCTCAAATGAGGTCAAAAAATGTAGTAATATATCTGTGAGGACAACATAACCTTAATGAACTCATCGGTGATCTCTAGAGTCAGTTGTTCAGAGTCAAATTACAGTCACATCCTGTCTCCTGTCACTTTGGTTCAAGCAATAAAAAAAGACCGATATTCTTTGTTAAAATTAATTATGATAAAAGAGGTGAAAGAATTGTATGCATATTATAACAACATCAATTATAAGGTACTAAAGGTACTAAAACAAAAACTACAGTCTTGGTTTACACTAATGGACTCCGACTTTTCCCCAAAGAATGGCAATACTTATAGGGCAATTTTCTTAAAAGGTTTTTTCTAAGTCATAATCAATAATGGTCTATCTTAAAGATGGACCAGCAGTGGTTGATCTGTGGGACTCAACCCTTTGGGCTGTCATTGGAAAGCAGAATTAAGGGCTACATCCGCTTAACTAATTAAACAGCTACTATAGCTATATGGAAGGTTTTGCCTGGTAACAAGCAACAGAAATAGGTCTAAAATCCAGGCTTTGCCTGGTACTACAGCTCAGTCATATTCATTTCAAAAAGGTTGCCCAGTTTGAATAAAAATAAAATACTATGCTGCCCATGCCCAACAAAATGAAAAAAGCCTATACCTACCTTCCTCTGCTCCTCCATTTTAGTACTTCGCTTCCAAATGGGACACCAATCAGTGGCTGCAGTTTTGTGTGCCACTCTCTTATATCACCATTCAAAAGAAAATAGCTATGAATGTAAACATGTGATCGCTACAGTGTTGACGACGCCTTCAGAAGCAAAGGGAAGATGAACAGAAGGCCAGGGAGACACACAATGCCGGAGTGAAGTGAAGTAAGGTGAGTATAGGATTTTTTTTATTTTGTTGACATGGGCAGCTTACTATTTAATTTTTATTTTAACCTGACAACTCCTTTAATACTTCCTACTCTGTGCACTGCTGTGGGTAGGGTTAAGAAACAAACAGAAACAATAATAAGGATAATGTAATAGAGATAATGACCATAACTTTTTATGATGTACAAATAATACTGTAAAATTTAATGTAGTGAGTAGTGTTGAGCTGAACCATTCGGAAAAAGGTTAGTTCGGCACGAACTTTATGTATTTTCCTAACCCGAGCTGAGCCAAATTTTCGCCGTAAGTTCGGTAAAAAGTTTGGGTTCCGGACAGGTGTTAGGCGGTTTTCATATGCTCCCTTCAGTTTTGGCAGCCAGCCAACAAGTGCAGAGCAAAGGGGGGAGGATCAAAAACGTCACCATTGAGGGTGCAGGGATCTCATTGGCTGCTAAAATCACATGACCGTCTTATTTGTATGTCACTGTATTTCCTGTTGAACACCATTTCCACCTAAGTCTCTGTAGTGAACACAGTGCTGCCTCTGTTCTGTGTGCTGGTTTGCCAGCCGGCAGAAACAACATTTAATAGCGGAACTGCAGCATTGCAGCGTGATATGGGCCTCCCCGCCAACCATCTCATTGTTGACATGGCAACACGCTGGAATTCCACTCTCCACATGCTCCAGTGATTGTGGCAGCAGCGTAATGCCATTATGCAGTATGAAGTGTCGCATGGCCTCACGAGCAGTGGTGTGGACCTCGGGGTGTTGAGCCATAGAGAGTGGAGGCAGGTGAAGGATCTCTGTAACAACCTTGACAGTTTTGAAGACGTAACCAAAATGGTCGGTCAGGACGATGGCATTGTCAGCATGACCATTGTGGTCATATTTTTACTGGAACAAGCATTGGACTCTCTGCGGCAGCAGGTCTGGGCAGTGATGGAGGAGGATGAGGCAGACAAAGAGCCTTACTCGCCGTCGGACGTAGAAGGCCCAACTGTTTTCCAATTGTATCGGTCTTCTTTAGGCAGTGGTTCGAGGTCCAGGGTGGGTGCAGGTTGGCAGTTCAGCTCACAGAGTAGAGGACGCTAGCCAGGCCTCTTGTGATGGTCAGGGTGAGGAAGTGGAGGAGGATGATGAGGCAGGGGTGGACACCACCGGTACCGATTACCCTTCAGTGTTAAGAGGTAGGCACATATTTCAGGAGGAGGAAGAAGAGTAGGAAGATCTGCTTAGTGCCCCTCGACCCTAAGACTTGAGAGATCCTGGCAGCATCTCACACATGAATCCTTGGATGCTACATTACCTGCAACATGACCCACGCATCACGGCAATCAAAATGAACAGCAATTACCAGGTGGCCACCCTCCTTGATCCATGTTACAAATCAAAAGTGAGCACTTTCCTTCCACACACACAAATTGACAGTAGAATGCAGGAATTTGAGACAGTGCTCATTGACCAAGTCGAGACATCGTTTGCATCTTCTTCACATTCTAATGTCACAGTGGAACAACGTCAGCAATGTGACAACAGTAGAGTGGCAAGTAACTTCCAGTTCCGGCGCTGGTGCGTGGATGTGAGCACTGAGAGCTCTCCGTTACCCTCCTGCTCCAGCCCGTTCAATAAACGCTTCGGCGGCACTCACCGTGTCCCGCTGACCGCTCAGTGTACTTCTCACCCTCAGCGTGCGGGTGGATGGACAGGTACGTCCTTAGGAGTGGCAATAAAGACGCTTCCCCTCTAGCTGCCCGCACGCCACTGATGAGCGCGGAAGTAGCGACTCAGCTACAGCTTCCTTAACTGCTCCGGCCACGCTTTCCTGTGCTCTCACAGAGGGGGCTATATCGCCTCCCATGCTGGATTACAAGTCTGTGGCACTGGAGGTGACCAGATATATTGCCCCTGAACTCCAAGCCACCATAGAGGCAGCCATGCAAGCATCCCTGAGTAAATTGCAGAATGATATCCAGGGACATGATTTAAGGCTCGAGGATCTGGAACACAGGGTCCTGCAGTTGGAGGCAGACAATGAAGTGCTGCATCGTAAGCTCTCATCATGTCACAAATCACAAGATACACTATATGACCACATAGAAGATCTTGAAAACCGCTCCCGCAGAAGCAATCTGCGGGTACTGGGCCTCCCTGAACGAATAAAGCAAGCAGACCTCCAGGAACTCTGTCAACTTGCCCTCCCGCAAGCCCTGGGCATCAGTCGCAGCTGCAGGGCTGAGAGAGCACACCATATTGAACCTGAACCCCCCTCTGGGAACGCGAAAGAAAATCAACTGAAGAAAAGACCCCGTATTGTCATTGTCAAGTAACTTGACTACAATGATAAACAGGACATCCTCAGAGCCTACTGTAAGCAGAAATCCCCTACACTTCTTGAGGGACATAAGATATTAATTTTCGAAGACTTCTCCGTGGATGTCTCAGACGTCGCCGAGCTTTCAGCAAAATCTGCTCCTTATTGTTCTCCAAGGAGATTCGCTTCCAGATGATGTACCCGGCCACCCTAAAGGTGCTTTTTCCGGATGCTGCCCCGAAGTACTTCACTTCGCCAAGGAATGCAGAAGATGACCTCGGTTCCTGGATGGTCCTGGATCCTCGTCCCCGCAGTCATCTCACAACAGCGAGAATGGATCTGCCTATTCTACTCCACGTCTCTCTTCCCCAAGAAAACAGAGGTCTCCAAACTCTCGACGTCTTCCTGAGACCCCTCAACACTCTCCGATTTGAAGTACCTTTACAAGACTCTCCTGTACTGTTTCAACGATTGGGGGTCATGACTCATGAGTAATGCCTTGGTGCTGATACATGCAGTTTACTGTTGACTCTTCCATAGTTTAATCTTCTAAGCATTTGTATGCCCTATTGCTTATGGGTCATGAAAGCTTTGTGCATGGCTTCCCATTTCTTTTTAATGATCCCAGCCGTTGACAATGTGGTTCATTTTTGAATTTTTGTACTTAACTTTTTTTTTTTTTTGTGAGCATCCACCTGTATTTTAAGTGTTCTTAGCGAAAGGTCTTTACCACTTCACTTAAAACCCTTTTAATTTTTTACTTGCAGGTTCAAGTGGTTAATCCACTGCGATTTTTAAACATAGGGAGTTAAAAAATTTTTTTTTTCCCTTCCCTTTTTTCTGGGGGAGGTTTGGGGGAAAATTTAATAAGTTTTTGTTGGGGGATGGTCAGGGACGCACACAAGACAGGACAAGGGGGGCCCGACACGATCCCGCCTCTGTCCCTCCCTTTTTGGGGAACCCGACCCCCTTAACGGGGGGCCCCAACCAAAGACGAAGGACACTGAGCGGGTTGCACAGACAAAAAACAAACAAACAAAGAACACAAACCATGTCGGGCCCATCCAATTAAAAACGGGGCAGCCGGCGGTACAAATCAGAGGCAAAGGGGAAACCAGAAACAAACAGAGATCAATAGCACAGAAAAAAACAACAATGACGGGCTAACTAAAAAGGGCACGCATATAGCAGGCAAGAAGAGGAAGCAGGGCTATTATAGGAAAGGGGTAGAAGTAAGGAGCTATATGGTGGAAGGACCGTAAATCCGGGGAGCTTTTTAAAACCCCTATGATGCGGAATTTCTGGCCCAAAGGCCGCCGAAACATCAAGGACGAGGCAACGGGGAAAGGTTCCCCAAAAGGGGCAAGGCCGCATTTATAATCGCCCGTGTACCCGGCACCAGGGCCAAAGGGCCCCGGACGTGACAGTACCCCCCTTCCTTTTAGGGGCCCCCGGACCTCCTTAGATCCCCCTGGTTAAAGGGGTTGCTCGGTAAAAATTTTGACCAGTTGGGGGGCATGCAACCCTAGGCCAACCCATCCCCGTTTTTCCGGCCCGTACCCTTTTCCAGTGCACCGTATTGGAGGGCATTCAAACCCCGCGGAGTCGATAATACGTCTATTTTTTAAATTTCCCCCTTTTTAGACCCCCGGATGAGGAGGAGGGCGACCGACCAAGCAGGGATGTGCTTTTTTGGGAGGATTTGGGGAAAATTCCGATGGATCGGATGAACTTGGAAGGGGGAGTTGAAAAAAACCCGGGTTTTAATAATTTCGTGAAAATGAATGGCCCAAAAAACCGGGGGGGGCGAATTAGGGGCCCCCAAAAGGGGAATTTTTGTCGGAGCCCACCTTGTCGCCAACTACATTTTAAAACCCAGGTCGGCGTTTTTTTTTTAGCGAAATTTGTTTTTGCGAGGGGGCTTTTTCAGAGTTTTATGACCCTACCCCCAAGACTTGCCATGCTTAACGGCGGATTTACACAGGGGTTTAGATCCAACCTTTTCGGGGAAATATCTGGGGTAAACCGTAATTCATTAAAAAAGGGGGAGAGTTTGGTGGGGAATTCTCATGTTTTTTAAGGGCAAACCTTCCCCATGGCCAAAAATTTTTCCCACCTCCGGTTTTTCCGAAACGAGCATTGAGGTATTGTTTAGCGAGTTAAGTCTCCTGTTTGCCCTTTTATCGGGATAAAAGGGGGGATGAAAAGGACAGAGAGATCCCTTTTTCCACAGAATGCTCCCAGAACCCAAACCAAACTTACCCCTCTGTCAGATAAAATTTGGGGGGAAATCCTGGAGTCTAAGTATAGACGGAAATAAAAGCGAGGAGTTTGGTTAAAGGCAATTTCCTAAAAAAAAATGAGTGACACATTTTAGGAACGGTCTACCACCACCCAAATCACCGATTTCCCCTTGGAGGGGGGAAGATCGTGATGAAACCTTTGAGATGTGGGGCGGGGCCTTTTGGGGCAAAGGGAGGGGGTGCAAAAATTTCCCTGGGGGCTGGGGGTACCTTTCCCCGGGACGGGTTCACAAGCAGAAACAAAATTCCTTTCACACCGCTGCCTAAAAGGCCCCCAATAGGTAGGGGCCCCAAAAGGAATGGGGTCCCCCGGATCCCAGGATGCCAGACAATATGAAAAATAACCCCCCAAAATTTACAAAGAAGGTGCAGGAACAAAAAGTTTACGGGGGGAAAAGGGGGGGGAACGAGTTGAGATTCGAATAGCAGAGACTAAATCAGTAGTAAGGGTAGACGACACTCCCGGAGCAAAAATTTTCCCGGTTCCCCTTTGGGAAGTCATCATACCAAAACTTCGGGGAAAGGGTCGGCCTTAACTTTCTTAGCCCGGGGACAGTAGGTTACTAAAAAAGTTAAACCCTAGTAAAAACAAGGGCCCACGCGCTTGAGAGGTTCATCGCTTAGCATTGTCAAGAAATAACAATTTTTATGATCTGTAAAAACATTTCCTATGTCTAGCCCCCCCCAGAAGGGTTCCACTCTTCAAAAGCCATTTAAAAGGCGGAGAGAATTTGGGAGAAAAAGGCGTGGGTCTGAGATTGGTATAAGGTTTCAGTCCCCCTGAGGGCAGGACGGCCCCTACACCGTTTCCGACGATCTACCCCCAAAAAAAGGGTTTTTCTGGGTCGGGTGGACCCAAGAAGGTGCAGAAGAAAAACATTTTTTCGTGTAACAAATCTTCTCGGCTTCTGGGCCCCGGCGGTGGGGTCACTCCCTTTTTTAGTAAGGTCAGTAATTTTAACAATCGGGAAAAAATTCTTAATAAATTTGCATAAAAGTTTGCAAAAACCCAAAAAAAAGTTGGATCTTTTTAAGGTGGGAGGGGCCTACCCCCTAGTGATGGGAGAAATTTTTTGAATCCCTACTTATAGAACGGGATCTATACCCCAGGAACCCTATCCCTTGGGTCAGAAAAACATTTAGCAATTTGGCGCATAGTTGATTTGACGAACCCGGAGAGAACCTCCCTGACTGATTCGTGGTTTGAATTCGGGGGGGAAAAAAGAGGGTGTCCTAGTACCAATTACAAAAAAAACCTGAGGTCCCCGAAAATGTCATTAACAAAACGTTGGAAGACGGCAGGTGCTTACAAAAAACCCAAAAACATGACTAAGATTAAAAAGCCCCCCGGGGATTAAGGCCCCCTTCCTTTTGTCCCCTTTTTCTGATTTTATCTTGTACGCCCCCCGAAGGTCACTTTGGAGAACATTGGGCACCCACAACCTATTAAGAAGATCCCGGGTCAGGGGGAATGGATGTGGTCTTTAATTGTTAATTTAGGCTCCCTTTGTCAAACAAGGACGCGGCCTCCACTTTTTTTTGACAAAGAAAAACCCCCCGCTCCTCCGCGAGAAAAACGTCGTATTACCCTTTTTAGGCTCTCCTTAATATAATCGCATAGATTCTTGCTCTGGGGGGGATAAGTTAAAGATACGACCCCTAGGCAACTTCGCACCCGGAACGAATCTATAGCAAAGTCATAAGCCGTGGGGCGGGGAGGGTGTCCCCAAAAGGTCTATCAAAAATCTTTGAAATCGAGACAAAATCCGGGGAATGGGAGGTTATCGTTTATGGGGCAACCAAAGCCCGTACAGTTTTCAATGATACCCCAGGTTCCCCCCTTTTTTCAAATTTAGAGCCTCCCTCAAACACCGGGGTTTTGGGGATAACCCGGGTTTTAACCCTAGAATAATTCCCCGGGAATCCCCCCATGAAAAGAAACAGTTGTTCAAAAAAGCAAACATCCCCCATTCGGGTTTTTCGGTAGTTTTGGTATCTTTCCTTCCCTCCATTGGGGGGTAAATCTGCGCCTGAAACCAAAAAAGGGAGAAAAAATGTGGAATTAGCTCTAAAACCCAAGGGGTTTAGCCACCCCCATGCTAATTAAAATTAACGGCAGCCCCCGAATCGACCCAAAGGGATGGCAAGCAAAACCTTTTAAACCCCCAAGATTAGAGTTACAGGGGAAGGAAAACTTGTTTCCAATTTAGGGGGTACCCTTACCCTGGTTTCCTTCCCGACGTTCTTCAGGCGTTTGTTGCTTTCCCCGGAACTTTGGGCTGGTGGGGCAGCTCCATGACCGGACTTCCACAAGAAGCAAAACGCGTTTTCCCCCCGATGTTTCCTTCGAAAGCTGCCGACTGGAGCCCCAATACCAAAAGGGTTTCCCCTTCCTGCACCCCAAGGGGAGATGGAAGGTAGGGAGGAGAAGTTGAAAACCAGCAGAGAAAGGTTGGGGGAGAGTCAGCCCGAACTGCCATGGCCCCCCAAAACCTTTCCCGGTCTCTCTCTCACCCCCGGTCAAAAAGATAGCCCAAATATTAAATCCCCAAAGTCCTTTGGGAAAAGGATGATGACCCTAGCTCCTTCATGCCCCGGACAGCCCTTGTTTTAAAAAGGGTTTTGAGGGGGTTTGGTAGGCCCCCCAATTATGAACCCATTGAGGAACTCGGGGCAGTAATCCTCAGCCCAGTGGCGACCCTGTGGATGGAAGGAAGGGTTTCAGCTAAATCCCCGGTTGGGGTATCATAAAATCTGTCCCCCGCTAGAAAAAAATTTTTCCACCATCGCCATTCCTGGGGCCCCCGGGGGGGTAGCTAGTGCCCACACCCTGGGGCCCTGGAGGATGACCCGCCCGGCGACTTTTTCAGTTTAGAGGAAAAATGGGAAAAAAAAACCCAAAAACAGGGGGAGGATTCCCCAAGGTCCCGGTTTATCTGGTTTCCGTCGAAGCAGCAGGGAACCGCTGTTGGTTTGTGCGCAAATATTGCCCCGAGGCCCGGCAAGTGGGGTAAAATGGACCGGATCAGGGGCGGGTGAAAATGGGCCCCGCGAAGGTTATCTGGGGCTAAAACTGCCCTGCCCGAAACGGGTCGTTTAAAAATTTGTCCAACGGTCAGAAAAGATAGAAAGGGGTTTACCGAACCGCCGGGGAATTTGTTTGGAAAAAGGGCCGCTATAATGTTAGGGATGGTCGGAGCACACAAACACGGAAAAAGTGGGGCCCTACATGATCCCCGCCCCTTCCCCGCCCCTTTTTGGGAAAACCCCACTCCCTTAACAGGCCGGCCCCAACCAGAAGAAAGGTCACTGACAGGTGCACAGACAAAGAAAACAAAAAAAAAACACAGAACCATAGTCGGGGTTCCCAAACAAAACGGGGGGAGGCAGGGGTACAGAATCTGAGGGAAAAGGGGGAAACCAGGAAAAAACAAATCAAAGCAAAGAGAAAAACAATATGACAGGCTAACTATAAAGGCACGCTATAGCAGGGATAGAGAAGGGAAGCACGGCTATATATGGGAAAGGGTAAAGTGAGGAGCTAGGATAGGGGAAAGGGCCCGTCAACCAGGGACTATTAACCCTATGAGTCGGAGGGTTTTGGCCAGGCGGGCAAACCCGAAATCAACAAGGTCGAGGCTACAGGGGGAAGTGTTCACACAAAGGCGGCAAGGCCGCAGTTATAATCGCCGCGGCTGTAGCCGGCGACCAGGGCCAAATGGCACGGACGTGACATTTCTTGTCTCTTTCTGATCACATCCCTCGGGCCAGAAAAAAGTGAAGTCCTTTCACACCGATAGAGATTTCGAGAGGTTTAGTCCCTGGATCTCTGCGTGCCTTAATATTCCTTTTTCATTATTTATTTTGTTTTCTCAACTTTGCACAGTTCTTTTAGTGTGTTCCTGATTGCTCTACCCTCTTTGTCTGAGTCTGACGTCTAACTTTGATATCTCCCCTCTCACTGTTAGAACCACACAACCTACTCTCTTAAATTTCCCACTCCTTCCCTGCCGCTCCCTATGAGGGTCATCACATGGAACATACAGGAGCTCTGCTCCCCAAATAAGCGGATTAAAGTTCTTCGCCATTTGAAAAAATTGCGCCCAGACATTGTCTTCTTACAGGAGACTCACCTAAACCGGGAGATTTTTTTAGAATGCAAAAATTGTGGGTTGGAGAGGACTATGGCTCCCCGGCGACGGGCGGTAAGGTATCACCCTGGTGCACCCAGATGTGACCAGGAGGGCAGATGGTCACATCTGAAAATTACCTACAATGGCAACCTTTTCAGCCTGTTTAACATCTACGGCCCTAATGCTCTTAGTAGACCCTTTTTTTGTAGCTTTGGCAGATAAAATTCAGAAAGACTCTGCTACTTCCACAATCATAGGGGGTGACATGAATGTTGTTCTGGATGAGATGCTCGACAGGAAGAGGGACCTTCAGCAAGTTCCCCCGGCTATTCCCTCACGTAGACCCACCCCTGGGGTTCTTCAACATTTTTTTTGACCCAAACAGGGACCAGAGATGGCTGGAGAGACCTCCACCCTGATAGTTGAGAGTTCTCTTTTTTCTCCCATTGACAACAGTCGTGGTCCCGATTAGACTATATATTAATATCCCAGGATGTTCAGAGAAGAGTGGTAACCTCAGAGATCTTAAACTTGCTCATCTCAGATCACTCGCCTGTAATGGTTGAGGTAGCTGATGTTTTCCTTAAAGGGTCGGATTACATTTGCCGTTTTCCCACTTATATGGCCAAGACTGAGGCATTTGCCGACTTAATACGAGAATGGTGGCTAGAGTTTGCGTCCACCAATGAGCAACATTCGGCGGATGCCTCTCTCTTTTGGGCCACGGCCAAATCAGTCCTCAGTGGCCGACTAATAGCCTACACCTCCTCTTATAGGCGTAAGCTGAATGAAGAGTATGAGAAAGCGAAGGAGGAGGTGAAGAAGGCCTATACAAAGTTTCTCTCTAAATGTTCGGAGGAAACTAGAGGGGGTTGGGAAAATGCCAAGAGACTCTTTGACCTGTGGCTAGGCCGCAGAGAGGAGGTTCAACGCTCTCATTTGAAGTCCACCCTATTTCGGTAGCAGGGAAATTGATGTCCAGATTGCTCCATGTTAGCTTCACCCTCTCCCACATTACTTCCATCCGCACTCCTGGGGGCCAGATCACGTCTGATCCCTATCTGATAAATGATTCTCTAAAGTCATTCTATGAACAGCTATACTCCCCTGACCCAGACTCAGCCCATGCTAGGTTAGCAGATAGTAAAACTTCCTGGCCTTGACTCCCCTTCCTAGACTATCCCCTGAACAGTTGGAAGACCTCAATGCCGAGATCCCCCCTCAGGAGGGGTGATCAGCCATTTGTCAATTGACCAATGGAAAGGCACCAGGCCCCGACGGGTTCTCCGGAGATATTTGTAAGATCCTGGTAGAACCTTTAACTCCCGTGTTGACTGAATACTTCAATCAAATAATCAGGGATGGCAACATCCGTCCTGAATCCAAAAATGCCTACATAAAGGTCATTCCAAAAAAAGGGAAAGACCCCCTTTTGCCTTCCTCGTACCGCCCGATCTCGTTGATAGGCACAGACCAGAAACTCCTCACTAAAATCTTGGCTGACAGACTGGCTGCCCTGCTACCTTCTCTCATTGGCCTGTCCAGAAAGGATTTATTAAGGGGCGTGCTGCAGTGGGAAATATCAGGAAGGTCCTGGCGGTGCTGGAAACAGTGAAAGGAACCTCCCCTCCCATCGGACACCCTGTCATTATTGCGATTGATGCTGAAAAAGCATTTGACAATGTCCGGTGGGATTGGCTGTGGTTGGTCCTCGACCGTATGGGGACAAGGGGTAACTTCAAAAATCTTCTGTCTGCTAGTTATAGCGACCCCACTGCGCAAGTCCACACCCCAGTTTCCTATCCCAGCGATTTTCCCTTTATAAAGGGACTCGCCAGGGATGTCCTCTTTCCCCGCTTTTATTTGATATCGCCTTAGAACCCCTGGCACGCTATTTAGAGGAATCAGATCTTTTCACAGGTATTACTGTAGGAAGGGAACAGGTAAAATTGGTCCTCTTTGCTGACGACCTCCTCCTCTTTCTGTTCGACCCGATTGTGCACCTCCCGGGAATTTTCTCCTTTCTTGAGGGTTTTGGAAGATACTCCGGATACAAAATCAACGCCTCTAAAAGTGAATTACTAGAAATTGGTTCCCCCTTCCTGAAAGCTGCCTGGAGCAATCTGGGCTTAGGCGTCACTCCCGTAACCTCTCACATCACATACCTAGGAATAAAAATTGGTAAGACTCCTCACACTATCTATAACCTGAATTTTCCCCCTTCTGCTTACAAAAATCTCCGATGACCTCCGCAGATGGCACGATCTTCCTCTCTCCTTGGCGGGGAACTGTCATGCAATCAAAATTGTATGTTTTCCAAAGCTCTTATACCCCCTCCAAACTCTCCCCCTATTGCTGAAGCATACTGATATAAACAAATTCTATTCTTCTTTCTCTCGCTTCCTTTGGGCGGGGAAGAGACCCAGGATAGCCCTTAGCAAATTAATGCTCACTGTCAGCGCGGGAGGTTTAAACCTCCCTAACGTCCGGTTTTATAACCTGGTGTGCCTTACTAGACACGTCTTAGACTGGCTGGGGGAAACCAGTCGATACTCCAATATTGATTTAGAAAATAATTTGATGTACACATGGCATCACCAGTCCCTCCTTCATACTAAACTCTCGATTATCCCTCCGGGGATTAGGAGCTCCTTTTTGCTCAAAGACACGATAGCAACCTGGAAGCATATTCGTAAATTGCTTCAGTTGCCTTACCAAATGTCTAAAAAGCTACCGCTGTAGGATCTACCAGAGTTTCCTTAGGGCAGGGATAACCCCATGTTCAGGCTCTGGAGGGAGAGAGGAGTGATGTATGCAGAACATTTAATACATATGGAAGAGAAAAGGTGGCTGACCCCTTCTGAACTTAGAAGTAAATTCTTGCTCCCAGCGGTTCATGTGTTCCCGCCACTCCAGATACTTTCCTTTTGTAAAGCTAGACTTAAGAACCTTTCCAGACTCTGTTCTCCAAATGGTTTTGACTCTTTGTTGAAATGTCATGACTCAGTTTTTTCCCTCTCTCGCATTTATAGCATCTTGAGAGAGGGTGACTGGGGGAGGGGTGGTGGGTCACCTTTTGTTAAATGGGGACGTACATTAGGAGACCAGGAGCTACCTGACAAAATCCTGACGGGCTTGCAAAAGGTCCGCAAGGCGGTGATTTGTGAGGCATGGAGGGAGACTCATTTTAAAATCTTACACAACGCATACTATGGCTTTAATCTCCCCCCAACATGCAACTCTCCTGATAGACGACAGTCTTGCCCCAAATGCCATGCCCCAGCCACGACTATGTGGCATGGAATTTGGCAATGCCCCATCACACAACTCTTCTGGGATCACTTTGTTAATTATGTCTGGCGTCATTGGCACATTAAACTAACCAAGAGTTACGAGCTTTTGATCTTCCACTACACTAGACCCCTGGTCGATATTGAATCTGGAGGCGTGGGTTCCGTCCCCAGTGTTGTCCACATAGCTATCCTAGTGGCCAAACGTTGTCTCTTACTTCATTGGCTGAAGCCACAAATACCCCTTATGTCTTTACTGGTGGAAAGTATGAGGCAATATCTGATAACGGACAAACTGGAGATGGAACGTCACAAAGAACTACGTACTGAAGGATTCTTTAGGAAATGGAAACCGTTCATTCTCTCCCACTTCTCCAAGGATGAGACAGCCCAACTGATGTCTTCTTTTCAATATACAGGCTGGTACACAAGGGAGGCTATGTTGGGCACCCTGGGCATCCTTGAATTGTGATTACTCCCCCCTCCCCCCTTGTTTTGCCTTTCTTTCACCTTTCTCCGTTTCTTCATGAAGGTGAGTAAATTCAGACCCACATTTGTCAGACTCATTAAAATCAGACTTTTTTGTTAGTTTTTCTTTTTTCTTAATTATTCTTTTACCACCGCACTTCTACTATGGTACTTTTCTCATGTTGATTGACAGATTATCTTGTTAAGATATCTTCACTTGTTATTGTTATGATTGTGTCATATCGGATATTCGATGATTCCGCTATTCTGTTATAATGATAATATAGCACTGTTATTGATATGTTTTTCTTTTATGTATGATATATATACTTTCTTTTTTCTCTCTCTCTGAAAAACCCAATAAAATATAAAAAAAAAAGAAAAGAATGGCAAGTAGCCGCAGCAGCAGCTGGCAGTGTTCTGCAAACAATGGATCACTAAAGGAGCAGCTAAAACAAAAACGGTGCAGAATTTTTAATAATGATGAATGGTGAAAATGTTTATTATTTAATTTACAAACTTCCCACTTCAACTTTACTTCGTGGCAAAACCACTTTAATGAAATTGAAATTTTTGTTAACAAAACTGGCTCCATACACAAGAAATAACCATGTACATAAGCCCTCAAAGGACTCAAGACAAACATGTGTTATGCCTATTAAATGGTCTGAGAGGGGCCTTATGAATCTCCACACACCTACATGGTGCCTCTCCCTAATGAGGAACATTATCCCGTTTGAGCTATGTCTACAGCCTCTTATCTAGCCAATTAGACTTCTAGTCTGCACCAATGAGGTGCAAACACCCCAGAACAGCTGTCTACAGATGAATATCTGGTATGGCATTACTTCCATTCATATTGCAAGGATCAGTAAGTTAGATGTGACCTGAGGAATGCTGCATCCAAAAGGAAGTGCTGCACAGTCCTAGCTCTTTTCCCTTGAGATTATTTGAATAGACAGGCACTGAAGACACATTAGAGAGAGAATTAATTTGGCAGCACCTCTGGTTTTATATTAGGCATAACACATTGTATTGATTTTGTTTGGACTCTTTCTTTAATTCTACCATAGAGAAAATTTGGTGAGAAAGGGAGAAAAATTAGAGTTTCAATCTCTGCAGCAACACCTGATAAAATCAGTATAAAAAAAAAACTATAGGCTTTACTATAGGTTGACATTTATCACATAGCAGATTGTAGTGATTAGTTAGCAGTTAATATTCCGAGGTATATAGTGTCTAAATGCAATCAGGTATATTATTCTATGGTACTACATATGAACAGTAAAGGGAATTTCTTGGAAAAGTAATCTCAATGACTCAGTGGTTCCTTAAATTAGAACCAATGTTAATATGCACAAAATTAAAGTGACTGAAATCTAAAAGTCATTTACACCTCTCTTTCATTCCACTCGTCCTTAAGTGTGTAAAGAAGGTCCCGAAGTGTAGGATGAAAGGTTAATGAGCCCAAGAAAAACAATAAGGAAACCTCACTTTAACATACAGTGATCCTCTCCAGGTTCAAGACTTGTTTGGTAAAAGAAGTCAAATGTAATAATTCAGCAAGAGAAAAGTGCAATAGGAAACAGAATAAAGGAATTAGTTTGAGTATGATATGGAGTCCCAAAAGGGATATTGGTTGAAACCTTGGAAGCAACATAATGGGAAAAGGATACAGTTGAGAAAGGTAAAATGAAGACATAAAATATGACTAGACACCGGAAAATAAAACAGACAATTATATTCTTTAGCAGGAAGGCTGTGCCAGATGAGAAAAAAATAAAATTAGACGGTTAAAAAAAAAGTTTTAAGTCACAAAGAATGAGCCGAGGATATTTGTATTGGCCTGGGATTATGGAAAAAGACACATTAGCTGAGACTAAGCAGAGAGAAATTAATGAGGGTGAGAGTATATTTTATTTACGGATAATTAATTTCAGAATATATTCTGTACTGTAGATAGCGAAGGCTCAGAGCTTGAGCATTGTCAAAGGTAAAAGCTGTAAACAGACTCAAGAAAACACATTATTTATAGATTTAATTACATGAACATCTGAAAAGAAAATTAAAGCTAAGGTCTTGTGTAGCAAAGATTTTTTTGTTCCAAGTAATTGAACATGTATACTGACTGGCTGTCATTTGCATTTATACAAAATCTCTGCATAATGTAAGACATTTGAATTTGAAGTAAATGTTTTAAGAAAATAAGAATAAGGATACAATTAAAATAAATGAAAATGTTGCTTTTTGGCCTAAACCAGGATTGTACAGACTTTTGCAAAATAGCATAATACACCTGCTCTCCAGGCTGTATGTTAAAGGGGTTTTCTGAGATCACAATATTGATGGTCATTCACTTTAAGGGTTGGTACCACCAAAGACATTTATCATATATCCACGGGACAGATATTAAGGGCCACATGTATGAAAAGTGTTTAGGTCTAAAGCTCACTTTTTTGCCCATAGTAATCTGTTTGATCATTGATGGCCCCACCACAGGGATCCCCATCAACTGATTAAATGCAGGTCCCTTCACTGCACGAGCTACTCTGTTCAAAGTCTATTGGAATGAAAAAGATGAATACAGCACATTTAAATAGGATAAAACCGTAATACCAACCACAGCTGCTACAAAGTGTATGGCATGCAGGTATAAAGAGAAGTATAACCAATAAAAAGATTGAAGAACTCACCCAATTCTTTTGAGCCTCCCTGTCAGTGTCCCTAATGCTTCAATCCTGGGCCCTCTACTCATCTCTATCTACACTCTTGGCCTGGGTCAGCTCATAGCATCTCATGGCTTTTAGTATTACCTCTATGCCGGCAACACTCAAATTTACATCTCCAGCCAGGATATTAACTCTCTGCTTTCCAGGATCCCGGAATCTCTTTTGTCCATATGGTCCATCTTCTTCTTCTGCCTTCTAAAACTCAACAGGGAGAAAATGGGGTTCATTATCTTTTTTTATCAGATTTATCTATAACCGTCAATGACTCCACCATTTCACTGGTCCCCCAAGTCCTCTGCCCTGGGTTAACTTTTGTCCTTCAAACCACATGTCCAAGCTCTTACCTCTGCCTGCCGCCTCCACCTGAAAAATATTTCTCCCAACTCCTTTTTCCCTAACTTTAATACTACGAAAATGCTGGTTAACGCCCTTGTCATCTCCCACCTAGACAACTGTAACATCCTTATTTGTTGCCTCCCATCTAACACTCTTGCTTTTCTCCAATCCATCCTGAACTCTTTTCTTTTAAAATGTCTTTATTAAGCAATACAAAGTTTAGGACATTCACATCGATAGAAATACAACTTGCAGATTATCAAAAGGGTTCAGATTTAGATTTGTTGTAGCCTTTTTACACCCTTTGTACCACCTTTTTTCAATTTTATATAAAACAAAACAATATGAAGACAACAAAAAGAAAAAGGACATGTGTTATTTGAATCCGTCCGAGCCCTTTTTTTGGGGACTCGCGCCCCGCTCCTTTGCGCCAAGTCGCACTGCTCAGACCCCAGCTCGGGGAAAACCTTTTAAAGCAGGCGCCCCCGGGATGCATAAAATTTGGGGCTGCTCTCCCTGAAAATATAGCCAGTTTGCCAATCTTGGCCTTTTCTTTAGCTTTGGACCCTTTAAATGTGAAAGAAAGAGGCCACATGTTTACAGTTTGCTCATTACCTTTAGAAAAAACACAGACCACACAACTAACAAACTAAAACAAGTGCCCATTTCCCCGGGCCCCCCCCCCCACCCCCCGTTTTAAACAGAGGGTCCTCCATATAACACCCGGTCTGATATCTAATCTCCCCTTGTTTTTATAGGGTGGCCCTGATTGCCCCTATCCATTTTAGGTAACGAATAGAATTTTTTCATCGGGCCCAAATTTGAAAGTCGTTCCCCTAAGGGTTCTCACCTTTTAGTTTGTTCTTAAAACCAGTGGTTAGCCCCTAAAGCATTCTTTGGGGGCTTCTCGTATTCTCTGTGGAGCAAGGGAATAAAACTACCCCAGACTTGGAAAAAACTTTTCGAATGGGCCCTTTTTATGAGGCCTCCCCCCAGTCCATTTTAAATATTAGGACTTTTTTGTCAGAAACATCTTAAAGGGGGTTGGATCGTGTACCATTGTTTTAAGATATTTTTTAATACCCCTGCAGAGATATATATAGAATCCTGCTTCCAGTTCGCAGGAGTGATAAAACATCTTAGGCCCAAAATATTGCCCAAGGGGGTTGTTCGGGAAAAATGTTGGGTTTGCGTTTTTTTGTAAATGTCATCACCCCTCCCAAAAGCTTGGACACCGGGAGCCCTCCCAGGCATGAAATATATCTCCCTCCGGCACCAATGGGAAAGCAGCACTATTTTCGAAAACCCCATGCGGTGTCCCTGACTGAGGTAATGTAACCCCTTGTTAGTTGGAGGGACATCTCCCAGTTTGTGGAAGCTAAGAATTTACGACTGTTACCCCGTCCCGTAAGCAGAGTGGGACCTCCAGACTAGGGCATCTGCCACCCACTTCGCAACCCATAGTTATTCCGAGATCAAGTGGCGCTGCGCCCCTTAATATGGGGGCGGTCAATCCCTTTTCCGCATCCCTTTTAATAGGAGTTTTAGCGTCAACGGACCCCATCCCTTTTGCGCAAAGAAAAGGGGAGGAGCTTCAAAAAATAGCTGCGAGCGCGAGAAAAGGGGAAAAAGGAAAACCCCCAGCCCGGGGTATTTGGGCCCTCAATTCCCCAAATTGCAAGACTTTGCGTTTTCACATCAATCAAATCTGTTCCAAATACCCCCCCTCCTCCCCCTGTAGATTTTTGGTGCTGCGCCCCTTTCTGAAAGCCCGGGCCCTATTAGTGTCAAAGCGTGGGGAGGCATAGGGTGTACCCTAAGAGTCTCCTCATTTTTTGCCACCCCGCCTGTTGAAAAGACAAGGGATTACCCCCTAATTAATTTGGGATTTGTGGGGGGGGTGAGTAAAAAAATTTGCAGCGAGACTTTCCCTAAAAATGATTGTTCGCCCGGTGTCTGTGTTTATAGGTCCTTTGCCCCAATTGCTGCCTTTCGGACCAGCGCGGCCAGTTATATGCCCAATGTTCGGAAAAGTTAATCCCCCCCGTACCCTTTGGGGCTGCTGCAAAACTCCCCAGGGGAATCCGGGTCTTTTACCCCCCAAAATGAATCGGCAAAAGAGCCATTCAGCGTGTTTCTCTTCCCCTGCATAGGGGGGAAGGGAGGCGGGAAGATAAATAGCTGGGAAAATTTTACTATTTGATAAGGTTTCCCCTACCCAAGGACAATGGTAATTGTCTCCAGGGTGTCTTAATTTAGTGAGGCATAAAAGGGCGTGATGTTATTTTTTGTAAGACAGCAGGAATTTTCTCGGTATCGAACCCCCAGTGGGTATTTGGCAGTACACCAAATTGAACGGGTAGCGTGAGTCCATGTAGGTTTTGGGGCCCTTTAGTATCATGGCTTTTTGTTTTGTCTTTTATACATACCAAGGGATCCTGCGTCTCGCAACCCCGCACACTTCCTGTAATTGTGCTTGGATTTTCAAAATTACAACCCAATAATCTGCAAAAGCCGCTATTCGGGGACGGGGTGTCCCCCGGGTTTCCCCCCTCGGTTGTCGGGGGGTTTTAGAAAATAAAAATAACGGAAAAAGGCGGATAAAGGGGCAAGGGAAGGAAATGGGAAAACCCTGTCTTGTCCCCCTAAACAATTAGGGAGAGGTAGAAACCCCATTACCAAAATTTTGGTTATGAGCCCCCTAATAGGTAAAAAAAAGTTGGAAGAGGGGGGCCCCAAAATTTCTTCTTTGGAAAGGTGGCAGACAGGAAGGGCCAGGAAACCTTGTCGAACGATTTCGGCATCAAAACTCAAGGCCAGGATATCCGGGAAGGTTCCGGAGGCCTTCCCGTCCCCCCCCAACGTCGGATATTTTTAACCCCGCTTGGCGCCCCTGTACAAACCCCTCTCTCCCCGGGATGTGCTATGCAGGGGGAAGTCTAAAGGCGAGGCCAAAATCTTAGTTAAGAGTTTTTAATCACTATTGAGTAAGGCTTTTTGGGGCGAAATTTTTGACCAGGGGTGGTCTTTCCCTGGTTTTGGAAGTAGAACGTGCATGTTCCCGAGAATCTTTCCAATGCCCCCTTGACCCCGATTATTGCATTACAAATTATCAACGTTGGGTCCCCCTCAACTGTGGGATTTTGTAGAACTCATTGCCATAGCCACCGGGCCCCGGGCGACTTTTTTTGGGGTGAGGATTATGGCCCTTTCACCCCTCCTCGTGATTGGGCCCATAAAAAAAAAAAAGGTCTGCTCTCTGCGTTAGCCCCGGTAGGGACCCAGGTCAGGAATAAATTTTACCCGGCCCAAATCTTTTGGTGGTGCCTATAAAGATCTTCAAAAAAATCAACAAACAATTTGAAATCCCTCTGTCCCCGTGTTTTGCGTCGCAGAAGTGGGTTCCCCCGGGACCAACATGGTTTGCGGTTTTTGTTGTGTCCAAACCAAATTGCGCAGCATCCATATCCGATTTGCCCCCTAAAATCCCCTTTTTTGATTAATTTTAACAAACCAAATTCGTTGGCTCTGCAAAAGGAGCCCAAGATCGATTGGCTTCTTTTAGGCCGTTTGGGGTCCACAGGGGATTGGTGCCAGTTCTCTTTGCGCCGCCAAACGAGGGGCCCTGCAATCTTTCAATTTAGCTTGGGCTCCCGTCTCCCCCCCGCAAAAAATTTAATGTGTGGCCCCCCTCATTACCCCTTTGCAGCACCCCAGAACAACGGAACTGTTATTTGTGCCACATTATATCCATTAATTACCCCATGAACTTGAAAAAAGACTTTAAAGTCTTCAAATTGCATCAGGTCCCCCGGAAATCCCCAAAAATCTGTGTAGGGGCGGGGTGTGGGCTTGAGATCAGCGCTGACGGGGGCATGGTCAGAAATAGCTATAGTGGGGAATCGGGGCCCAAGCCCATCTCCCACTCCCCGGGGAAAAAGAAAATAATCTTTTTTTAAACGTTATGTCTGCAGAGTGGTAAGTAAACCTTTTGCTCCCCACATTCAGGGTACGCCGGGATACACAGGTATTATTTCCCCCAGACCAGTGTCTCTAGGGCTGGGGTTAACGACCGGTTTAGGGCAGATTGTCCAGAAAGGGGGACTGATCCATTAAAGTCTCCCCAAGAGGACATTTGCATCCCCTCTGGAGATAGAAAAGAATTTAAATTTTGCAAAAAATTTGTGTTAGATAAATTAGGGGGGAAAACATTTACAAAATGTGTTAAGGTATCTTAGTGTATCTTTAGTAATTGTATTGCCCCCCTCATCTTTACCTCTTCCTCTACTGAGTATCAGCCTTTTTGAATAAAATGGCTACCTCTCTGGATTTGGAAAATAGTTGGGCCATGTGGCAGGGCTCCAACCAAGGGCACCGGCAGACCCCGATTTCCTTCCTCCAGGGGTTTCTGTAAAAATATTATTTCAGGTTTAAAACGTTTTGATGCGTGCTCCACCCTTTTTCCTTTTTATGGAGGTTTGGTCCCGCCACATTCCAAAATCAAAATTTATTGGTCCCTCCCCCAAAGGGGACCAATTTTATTGCTCCCCTTGTCATGTTACACACTCATTTGTTTCTGGATTGTGAATTTTTTTCAATTACCAGTGTCCCCCCGTCCAGCGGCGACGGGTACACCTTCCCATCCCTGTGGGCCAAAATAGGGCCAGGACCCGCCCTTTTCAACACTTCCCCATCTGTAGGGGGGGACCCGGAGAACAGAGCCATAAAAATCAGCAACAACAAAGATAAACAACATTATTAACACCGGGGGACCCAGTTTTGGGCCACAAAACCCAAATAAAAGCAGTGTGAGTCGGTGGCTGCATTGCAGCCAAATCAAAGGGGTCGTAACCGATGTTTCCCCTTTTTTCCCCAGTAATGGTACTTCTAAATAACCCTTCCCCACATAAAAGCGCCCCGCTTGAAAGGTCCCCCGAAAAAAAAAGGGCCTTCCCTCCACCCGCACTTTCAACTTTGCGGGGTACATGATTGGAAACCCTTTTTGCCTGCTTGGAGAAACCTGCAGACGGGGTAAACAACTTTCTTTTTTGGGCCACAGTCGCGGAGAAGTCTTGAAATAGCAAAATTTGTTGCCATCTTAGAGGGTATCACCCTCCCATAGGCCCCAGAAACCCGCTCCTTAACCGCCCAATTGGTATTTAGCTATCACTGGGCGGGTCTTTTTTCCCTCCCCCCTTTCCCGCCTCTGTGGTCCTAGCCCGTGAGCCGCTCAAAAGGGATTTGTCTGTGGGAACGTCAATTTTTCCAAAGGGTTTGGGGGGTTTGTCGGAATATAGGCAATCAAGGATTTTGCCCTGATGGCCTCGGAATCCCCACAAAGCGGAGGTTATTTCCCTGCGCATTCTCCAGATCTTCGATCCGGTCTCTCAGAACCGCCCCAGTTTCCCTTGCCTGTTAGGGATTGTTCCACGTTTGGGGTTGGTAACTTCGCAAATCACCTTTTTGGCTTTAGCTCCACTATTTTCTGCGTGTTGCTGGTTTTATTTTTGCGCAAATTTAATTTAAGTGTGTAGAAATTCAAGCGTTTCCATCATGGGCATCATATTCCGGAAACCCCTTGAGCTATAGCGGCAAGGGTTAATGGCTCATTTCCTGTGGGGGGCCCCAGCGAAAAACCCCTGGGGATGTCTGGATGGAGGGCGCCCGTCCCCCAAGAAATGATCCGGGAGGCAGGGCCCCCCATTTCAGCCCTTGGGGGTTTTATGAGTCTGCTAGGGGCCCCTTTGGTTTTTGGCGTTTTAGTTGCTCCTTTTTACGTTTAGAGGCCATGGTTTTTTTTAGGGGGCCCCTTGTGTGGGCGAGGACGGTGTTTTGGGGTGTATTTCTTTTTGATTTACTTTTAATAGATATTTTATCCACCCTCCGTGCCCGAGAGATAGCAAAGGTAAGAGTGTTTCAAGAATTTTTTGGGGGAAGCAGGGTGCTTTAAAAAAACAAAATTTAAAAAAGTGTAATTACCCCCCGCTACTATGGGGTTTTGCTTGCATGTCTTGATTTTACCCTAGTAGACAAAATTTTTGCTGATCGCCACAGGGGTCAGCCCTCTAGGCCTTTACCCCCTTTGGGTCAAACCCGCTAGATCAGGCCTATTCAACCGTCACCAGCCCCTTTGGGCCCCCCTGGTGGCAACGCTCACTAGTGCTGCCTAGGGCCCAATAAACGAATTTTTTAAAAACCTTTTCACACCTGTCTGATAGCAGGGGAGTGGCATAGATAGGGGGTTTGTTTCTAGGTCCCAGTTCGGGGCTACTACAGCCCTGAGATGGCGCGAGAGGGGGCCGCCCCGGGGTGATGGTGCCCTAAAAATAAAATGGCGGCTATTTTACCCGCCCCTTTTGGGGTCCAGTGCAAGGGGAGAGCAAGGGTCCCGGCGGGTCTTCCCCCCCCTAAGAAAGTGCCCGGAAAAATGGGAATCGCTCTCCGCTGCGGAGGGCAAGTCCCCCGAGGTGGGGTTACAGTTTTTGGCCAAAATGGCCCACAGGGCTCACCACCGCCGTGCGCACCGCGCGCTAGGTGAAAGTCCCCCCGGGGCCGACTCCGCCCCCAGCGCCTCCACCTCCGACTCCCCCCCGCTGTTGGTACCTACCAGACCCCCGATTTTTCCTCTTCCTGGACCGCCGGGGGGGGGGATCCCTCACCCCTTTGGGACCCGCGAGCCCCGCACAGGGGCTCCTGCAGTTTTTTGGGCTCGGGCTGCCGTGCGTCCCGCCTGGTTGCCCACCTCCACTCGTCGCTCCCGGGCCTCCGGTACGCGTGGGGTGCCCCCCCGCTTTTGCGCAAGCGGCACTGGTCTCCCCAGCCCGCCGTCTCCCGCCTGGTCAGCCCTGCCCGGCCGGCTCGGTGCCCACGGAAAAAACCGCCCGCTCTGCTCACTTCCCGGCGCCGATCTCCTCCACGTGACTGCCCCCCCCGGCCTCAGCCACTCCGGCACACCGTATGCCGCGCACCGCGCGGGGCTTCTTCCCCCTCCCGGGCCTCTCCAGCTGTCAGCAACTCGTCCCCCCGGCTCCGTGCAGGACTCCCCCTGGCCACTTGTCCCCCCGGTCCGGTTCCGACACCCCGGGGTGCTGCCGCCACACTCGAGCCTTCCCCTCTGCAAAGAGGAGGTCTCCGTTTTTTGTCTTTCCTTTGTTTTGTCGGGCCCTGGGTTTGCCGCGGCCTCCCCTCCCCCCTTATCCCCGGGCGTTGTGAATAGTCCGGGGGGTGCGCCGCGATCCCGGTTTTCGGAGAGGCTTGTCCCTCGCCTTCCCGGGGGTTAAACCTTTCCCCGGCCCTCTAGACTAGGTGCCGTTGACCCTTTGGGGGAAAATTGTGGGTTTTAAATGCCCAAAACAGCAGATTTTTGGCTCAGAAGCAGGAGCCCTGCTAAAACGCGGCTACACTCGGTAGCTCCGCCCCCGGAAGTCTTGAACCTTTTTAAACATTCATCTCCCCCCCTCTATACCCTCGCCCCTTTCCCTTTTTTCAATCCCTTAAAGACTAAACATTTCCCAAAGAAATTTAGTTCAAACATAAATTGACACGGGGCTTGCTAGGGTCCAAAACATAGGGGCCGGGGATTTTTTGTTAAGTTTTGCTCTGCAGGGCTGGGGGCACACGGAATTTTTCACACCAATTTGATCTGCGGGGATGTATTTTTTATAAGAAAAAACTATGTTCCGGTACTATTTTTTTCTATTTCACCTAGTCCTGTCCATCCCCCACCGTCACTGTACAACAAAGTCAACACTAAAAATTTGTTTTCAAAAAACATCACCTCCCAATGACAGTGTAAAACCCCTTTAAAAAACGTCACCAAAAAAAAAAACCAATATAATACATGGAGCAAAATTTCCAGAAATATTGTTACTAAAAAAAAAAAAATCTTACAATACCAAGACCCCCAAAATATTATACTTTAAAATGTTGAGCGTTTTCGTTGGCTATGAGAAAAGATCGATAGTCGATAGTCGGCCGTATCATAAATTTTTTTTGATAGTGAGCATCCGATTTGAGCGTTACCTTTTTAAATCTATGGGAGAGCAAAACCCTTCTTATTACACCCAAACAAGGCGGAGAAGCTGAAATTAAATCCACAAAGTCCAAAAAGGGTACGTTTTCCTACATTTAGGCAAACACTTGGTTATAAAAATCCAGAAAAAAAAGTCACAGACCATTTATATCCCCGTTTGTCCACAGCCCGGGCCCTTAAAAAATGCATCCCCACAAATTAAAAAATGCCAAAGCATTGATTTGAACCATATTTACTTTTAACTGGGGCTTGAATTTCCCCGTCCTGGAAGCGCATGAGCCCAAAACCCCCATGACCCCCACATTTTAAAAGTGCCCCCAAAAAAAGGAGCTTTCAACCACCCCTTTTAGTTTTCACTGGACTTGACTATACCGTCCTGGGCCCAAAAATGGCCCAAACCTGCATGCCCCCCTTTAAAAAGGCCGGAAAAAGATCTTTTTAACCCCCATTTTTTTCACGGACATTGTTTACC